>JASPKP010000064.1:47500-102228 GCA_030674155.1 Stramonita haemastoma
CGAACTATACAACACACACGCAATCAATAACAGTTAATAGTTTGAACAAATTCGAATGTACACACACACGCACACACGCCACACGCACGCACGCACGCACGCACGCACGCACACACCACAAACACACACACTTATAAAGGTTATACACTTTGGCAGTGTGAAGATTTCATATATTGTTTTCTTCTGTAAAATATCTAGGCGTTGTTATTGATGACACACTTTCAATGCAAAAATTCATCACCCAGACCTGTCAGTCCTGCAACTATCAGTTACGGCGTATTAGTGCAGTTCGCAAGTATCTGTCTACTGACGCAACATCCAAGCTTGTAACATCTCTAATTCTTTCTCAACATCCAAGCTTGTAACATCTCTAATTCTTTCTCGACTGGACTATTGTAATTCACTGTTGGCTGGTCTACCAGCATCATCTGTCCACTCCAATATATTCAAAACTCTGCAGCTGGACTTGTCCTAAGAAAGAAGAAATCCAAACATATAACTCCTCTCTTGCACAAGATCAATACCCTCTGTTACAAATGTCTACACAAGACTGCACCTCCCTATCTCTGTGACTGTCTCCAACTGTACACTCCTTCTCGATCACTCCGTTCGGTAATTGGGAAAAAAGTCACAGAAAAAAAGTCACAGAAAAAAGTCACAAGCGCGCACGCGCGCGCGCGCGCGCGCGCGTGCGTGCGTGCGTGTGTGCGTGCGTGTGTGTGTGTGTGTGTATGCACTGTACTGCACTGCACATTTTTCTTGATGATATTGCTCTTATTTCACTTTTGTTCTCTGGCCTGCGTGCGTGCGTGCGTGCGTGCGTGCGTGCGTGGTGAGTGGTGCGTGCGTGCGTGCGTGCGTGGTGCGTGCGTGAGTGCGTGCCTGCGTGCGTGCGTGCGCGTTGTGTGTGAGTGTGTGTGAGTGTGTGTGTATGCATTGTACTGCACTGCACATTTTTTTGATGATATTGCTCTTATTTTACTTTTGTTCTCTGGCCTGCGTGCGTGCGTGTGTGCGTACGTGCGTGCGTGTGTTTGTTTGTGTGTATGCATTGCACTGCACTGCACATTTTCCTTGATGATATTGCTCTTATTTCACTTTTATTCTCTGGCCTGCGTGCGTGCGTGCGTGCGTACGTGTGTGTGTGTGTGTGTGTGTGTGTGTGTGTGTGTGTGTGTGTGTGTGTGTGTGTGTGGTGCGTGCGTGTGTGCGTGCGTGTGTGCGTGTGTGCGTGTTTTGTAAACTGGATTTTACTTGGCTTTGTTTGACCTGATTGTGACTTTTTTTCCTAACCAATTTTGTGACTTTTTTTGTGACTTTTTTCCTGTGACTTTTTTTCCTACAACCCTCCGTTCTGCTGCACATACTATGTGCATAAAAATACCAAGGTTCAAACAGTCCAGTGTCGGCCGTCGTTCTTTCACAATTTCTGGTCCATCTATCTGGAATAACCTCCCTCTGTCCCTTCGCCAAATCCCTTTGTTTGACACTTTCAAATCCAATCTAAAGACACACTAATTTTCTACCTAGGATCTTCCTCCATCATCACACCTCACATAAAATGTCCCTATTTTCATTCAGTCTCCTCCATCTCCATCACTATACGTTATCGAGTGTGTGTGTGTGTGTTGTGTGTGTGTGTGTGTGTGTGTGTGTGTGTGTGTGTGTGTGTGTGTGTGTGTATGTGTGTGTGTGTGTGTGTGTGTGTGTGTGTGTGTGTGTGTGTGTGTAGGGGTGTGTGTAGGGTGTGTGTGTGTGTGTTTGTGTCTGTTTGCGTAAATATGTAATCTGTTAATTCATTTGTGAATGGTTGCGTGCGTGTGACTGATTTGAATGCAAGCGCTTCGATTTGTTCGCTCTACCAGATTTAGCCCTATATAAATTTCATGCTATATTAGTAGTAGTAGTAGTAGTAGTAGTAGTAGTAGTAGTAGTAGTAGTAGTAGTAGTATAAATGGCATTGTGAATATTATAGAATCCGATATAGGACTATTCGCAGATGATACTAGCATGTCTTTAGCATTAAACCAGTCAAACATTCGCGCCGAAATACTTAATTCAGATTTAGAAAAAATAGATTCTTGGGCCAGGTGCTGGAAAGTTAGCTTTAATGCAGACAAAACAGAACTATTAAATGCTTCACATAACAACAACACGATCCTGCCTCTCTCATTCGATTCAACCCACCTTCAAGTTAAAAGTTTGCATAAACACCTAGGTATAATTCTTCAGGACAATTGTAAATAGAATGAGCATATCAAAAGCATAATAAATACTGTAACTATATTGGTTTCATGCCTTAAACGCTGTGAAAATAAATTTATTAGGAAGACACTTGAAACAATGTACGAGTCGTTTATATAGTATGGGACAACTGTACTGAAACGCAAAGTCTTTAGAAATGTTGCAGCTTGATGCAATACGAACTATAGTAGGAGCTGTTTGCGGCACATCTCATGAAAAATCGTACCAAGAGTCTGGATTCTGCACTCTGAAAGAACGAAGAACGAGGCACAAACTCCGTTATTATCATAAACTGGTTAATGGCTTATGTCCCCAACACTTAGTTGATCTTGTTCCTGCACTAGTGACAGATATAAATCCAGAAGGCCTTATGAAGCAGCTTACGAAGGTGCAACACAGAAATATATAAAGTCTTTTATTACTTCAACTTCTTTATTACGGAACTCTCTACCAGATTCTATTAAAAATAGCCATTCTTTGTAGTCAATTCAAACAATATTTATTTGTGGATGATCCTATTGTACTTTTGTATTTTTATCATGGTGAAAGAACAGATACTGCGTTGTCCTCTTCGACTTGGAATAAGTGTTCATGATACGTTTCATCGTTATGTAGCATAATGCATTATGTGCTTGTGGTAACGTGCAAGAGATAGCCCAACAGTATTTTCTGTTCTGTCCCAATTTTGATTTCCTTTGTGCCTACACAATGAGCGCTTATTAGCGGGCAACCCAAAGCGAGGCTCCACTTTAGTTGTTGGAGTGAGACATGCGTTGTCTGCTACATTGAAAAATAGCCTAAAGTGAAAGGGCCTGGTACTAGTTAGTAAATCGCTCGTAATTGTCATATACGGCCAAAATGCCCAGATATTGCGCCGTTTTCGGGTGCAATAATGAATGTGGGTTTCGTTTCTCCACTGATCCACAGTAACATTTCAACCCAAACAGGACAAAATTTTCCACTCGTCTCTTCTGGTTTTGTGTGGTGTGTGTGTGTGTGTGTGTGTGTGTGTGTGTGTGTGTGTGTGTGTGTGTGCGTGTGTGTGTGTGTGTGTGTGTGTGTGTGTGTGTGTGTGTGGTGTGTGGTGCGTGTGCGGTGTGTGGTGGTGTGCAGTGTGCGTGTGGTGTGTGTGTGGTGTGTGTGTGTGTGTGTGGTGTGTGTGTGTGTGTGTGTGTGTGTGTGTTGTCCGTCTTCATTTCAACGTATATTATATATTCATCACAATGTTGTGTTAGTCTGTGTGTGTGTGTGTGTGTGTGTGGTGTGTGTGTGTGTTGTGTGTGTGTGTGTGTGTGCGCGCGCGCGCGTGCACACGTGCGTGTCTGTATGTGTGTGCTCGCTCGCACACGCACGTATGCGTGTGTGTGTGTGTGTGTTGTGTATGGTGTGTGTGTGTGTGTGTGCGTGCGCGCGCGTGTGTGTGCGTGAAAGTCAAAGTCAAAGTGTGTGCGTGTGTTTATTTTTTGTTTTTATTTATTCATTCTTTTATATCGAGGATAATGGAATAAGCAATCATATGCTTTTTTCACATCCAGTCCCCGTGTGTATGCAGTTTTGTAAATGTCTTCTGTTCCCACCGGCACACGATGGCCGACTCTTACGAAAAGCGGAACAGGATTTAACGTGTGCGCAAAATGTTCTGCGTGCGTTCGCACACGGAGCCTCGGTTTTCAGTCTCATAGTCTCATCCGAGAGACTTTTGGGGGGAATAGAGTCAGCACTGATGTTAACTCCAGAAGAAAAATCCCCTCGACCGGGAATCGAACTCGGATCGTCAAATTGCGAGCGAAATGTTCTGACCACTAGGCTATCCCAATCCCCGTGTGTGTGTTTGTTATTGTATGTTGGGTGTTTGGTGTTTGTGTGGAAGAGGGGGTTCTGTCTATGTGTACGAGTTGGTATGTCCTCTGACGTGGGTTGTCCCACCAGGCCTATCAATCTTTTTTATTATGTTAGTGTGTGTGGTGTTTGGTGTGTGTTGTGTGTGTGTGTGTGTGTGTGTGTGTGTGTGTGTGTGTGTGTGTGTGTGTGTGTGTTATGTATTCTTTTACATATGCGCAGACTTTTACACACCATTGTAGATGCAAACAAGGCAATTTTGAAGACAATAATCGAGCGCCGAATCGGAGTGCCTTCTCTCACGGTGCACAAAATCTTTGTAAATGGCGGCGTAAACAATTCCGTTGTCACCCCAGCACTTGCGCGCCAGCTATCTCAGTTACTCCCCCTGCCTCGCAATAAGCCCTCATTTCCTTGCTTCCCCCCAATATGTTCATTTGCAAATGCTTTTAACAGGCAGCCCTGGATTGAATGTGAAAACAAACATTTTTATTGTTGAAGTTGTCCAATTCATATCTGATTCAAAACGATTTTAATAATACTTTTTGTCATATACTGGTAGCCAATTAGTCTCAGTACAGGTTTGAAGTACTTATTTAACTCACTTTGCTCCCACCTAAGTCTTTCGGATGAGACTGTAAACCGAGGCCCCGTGTGCAAACGCACGCAGAACATCTTGCGCAAACGTTAAATCCTGTTCCGCTTTACGTAAGATTAGGCCATCGTGTGCCGGTGAGAACATATGACAATATTTGCAAAACTGCATACACAGGGACTGGATGAAAAAAAAGCACATGAGTGCTTATTCCATTCTCCTCAATATAAAAGAGTAAAATAAAAACAAAAAAAACCTAATGTCTGTACGATTGTTAAGAAAGCATGCTATAGTTTTTAAAGGTGAATAGCAATTAATAAAATCTGATATATACACGATTGATTTGATAACCATCCTTGTTCATGTAGATTATTACCTGATATCATCCTAACTGACTTACAGTATTTTTGGCCTTGAAAATGGTATTTTCCTAAGTTGGTCTCTCTCTCTCTCTCTCTTCTCTCTCTCTCTCTCTCTCTCTCTCTCTCTCTCTCTCTCTTCTCTCTCTCTCTCTCAGGGAGACGGGATAGCCTAGTGATCAGAACATTGCGCTCGCAATTTGACAACCCAGGTTCGATTCCCGTTCGAGGAGATTTTTCTCCTGGAGTTAACATCAGTGCTGACTCCACTCTCCCCCAAAGTCAATCAATCAATCTCTCTCTCTCTCTCTTCTTCTTCTCTGTTTTTTAAATAATGTATTCTATTCCCACTACGTTTGTGTGTTTTATCTACAAATAGATATATTTCTTTGGGTTACCTTTCCTAGCAAAGATTGCAATTGATGATTTTTTTGTTTTTGTTGTTGGTTTGCACATTGCAGCTCAAGGGCTGTCGTTTTTCATGTTAATTTTCACTGTTAAATTGAGCACAATATAAGCTACAAGCTTCTTGTTGCTATGATTCCAAAATGCTGTTTTCAACGTTTGTTCCAAATTCTGCAAACAATCTATTCAAACCACATGGACAGAGAAATACACTGGACAGAGAAATACACAGGACAGAAAAATACAGACATGGACAGGACAGAAAATACACTGGACAGAGAAATACAGGACATGGACAGAGAAATACAGACATGGACAGAGAAATACACTGACAGAGAAGAAATTGGACAGAGAAATACAGACAGGAATTGTCTCATTAAATACTACTGAAAGAGAAAATAATTGGAGGAAAAAGAAGAATGGTGTGTTTCTTTTTAACGTACTACTGAATGGGATTTAGACAAAAATAATTAAAAAAAAGGGTCTTTTGTATCAGGTAATGTGAAAACAATTAAAAAAGGACAAAGGAAACATAGTAAAACTTGAGTAAAATAAATGCTACAATGTCTTCGTGAAAGCGTGTGTGTGTTTTTTTAGAATTATTTTTTATTTTCTTTATTATTATTTTTTTAAATCTTTTATATCGAAGATAACAGAATAAGCAATCATGTGCTTTTTTTCATCCGGACCCCGTGTGTATGCAGTTTTGTAAATATTGTCATCTGTTCCCACCGGCACACGATGGCCTACTCTTACGAAAAGCGGAACAGGATTTAACGTGTGCGCAAGATGTTCTGCGTGCGTTCGCACACGGGGCCTCAGTTTAAAGTCTCATCCGAAGGACTTTTGGGGAGAGTAGAGTCAGCACTGTGTGTGTGTGTGTGTGTGTGTGTGTGTGGTCGTGGTCGTGCGTGCGTGCGTGCGTGGTGCGTGGTGCGTGCGTGCGTGCGTGTGTGGTGCGTGGTGTGTGTGTGTGTAAAACTCACGTCTTTTCATTTATTCATAATCATATAGATACCAGTTCTGTCCCACTCTACTCCAAAGCACTTTTCAGGGGGTAAAACCGAGTGGTTACACAAGTTGTTTGCCTGCCGCCATGTAGCATGCACTGAGCCTGAACTGAAACCATGACTTCAGTGTCTCACAAATCAATCTCTCACTAGCTTCACTCAATCACTAGGCGAAACTCTATTTCACTCAATCACTAGGTGTATCTTTATTTCATTCACTCAAATCACTAGGTCCTTTTTTTTTTTTTTTTTTTTTTTTTTTTTTTACTGTTTCTTGTCGGTTTTTGTGCAACATATAGGCTACTCTAAGCATATAAATTTTCTTTCTCTTTTAATCATGGTTTTTCGATGGCAGTTTAAAAATGCCACAGGACTATCAAATACTGATAAATCATTTTCAAGATGATTAGGACTTGTAAGTAGTTACCTGCACTCGTTTTTTTTCGCTACTATTTCCTCAAATCAATCTGTTTATCTGAAAAATACCCCAGACATATAAAACAGGACTTTTGGGAAAAGACCAGGTCGGTATAACGGGCTTACAGAATGAATGAAGTTTACGAAAACAGTTTACTACTCACGGATTTTTGTCCGGAATCCACAGTAATCCAACACAGCACAGGCACCCCTACAAGAGCAAAGGCAGAAGTCCAGAAAGAAGTGACCTGTGCTTTGTATGTCAATACACAATTATTCTTCTCCAAAGGCAAAGGCAAAAGTCCAGAAAGAAGTGACCAGTTCTTTGTATGTCAATATACAATTCTTCTTTAATGGCAAAGGCAAAGTCCAGAAAAAAGCGCCCAGTGATTTGTACGTCAATACACATTTTTTATTCTTCAACGGCAAAGGCAGATGTCCAGAAAGAAGTGATAAGTTCTTTATACCTCAATATGCAATTCTTCTTCTTCTTCTTTAATGGCAAAGGCTCAGACAGCAACTGTCAAAATGCGTCACACTGCCGTTAAACTTAAATATGGCGGCCAAACACACGTGAGCACTTACGTGCAAGTCGTGCCCCGCTTCCATGTGCCATTGGCTTAGGGCTACTGATATCACAGGCAATATTTTCTTTCTTTCTTTTTCATATCGGTAACAACTTTCTTTTTCTATAAGGAAAACAAAGACGCATTCCACTCTTCCATTATAAAAGCTTACGCATGCATACACGAACAAGTTCGTTTTTCTCCCATGGCAAGGGGAAAATGTGGATATGGTCGATGACGTCATTTCTATCCACTTGGGGAGGATTGAACACAATGCCGGTTTTTGTTTTGTTTTGTTTTTTTCATGAGTGTATTAGGTCTCACACACACATGTCTTGCGTGTGTTGTGTGTGTGTGTGTGTGTGTGTGTGTGTGTGTGTGTGTGTGTGTGTGTGTGTGTGTGTGTGTGTGTCATCGATGATAAATTAAACGTTACTACTAATACAGAAATGATACATAATAAATGTCATTCTCGTATCTTTTTTCTTCAAAAGCTTACGACTCTTCAAGTAAATATTAAGGTTTTGCAAGACTTCTATAGATGCTTTATTGAGTCTGTCATTTCTTTTTTTTATATGTTGGTACAAAACACTGAATGTCAAAAACAAAAATGTACTAAACAGAGTTGTAACACGTTGCGGCAAAATTGTGGGTTGTGCGCAAATGAAACCAAACGATCTGTATGAATGTCGTTCGAAAGACCGAGCGAAAGAAGTAGTGAGTGATGGTACGCATGTGCTTTTTTTTTAATTTTATTTTATACCACTTTATGTCACAGCAGATTTCTCTGCGTAAAATTCGGGCTGCTCTCCCCGGGGAGAGCGGGTCGCCACAAGTGCAGCGCCTACCCATTTTTTTCCCCTCAGGAATGGTGTCTAAACACGACACCTGTGTGCATGCTGGTTTTTTTGTTGTTATAATTTTGTCATCCGCTCCTACCGGCACACGATGGCCTGTTCTTCCGAAAAGCGGAACGGGATTTTAACGTGTGCGCAAGATGTTCTGCGTGCTTGCTGAATATTCTAAGCTTCTTCCGTCTCAAAAAACACTACAGAGTACCCAAACTCAAAACCCCGGAAGTAAAAGCAGTTTTATAAACACCTCAATTTTTATATTGAACAAGGATTTAACAATAAAAACTAACAAGGACTGACTGGACAGGAGAGAAAGAAGGGGGATGGAGGGGGGAGAGGGGTGAGAGAGGAGAGGAGAGGAGAAGGAGAGAGAAGAGAGAGAGAGAGAGAGAGAGAGAGAGAGAGAGAGAGAGAGAGGAGAGAGAGGAGAGAGAGGAGAGAGAGAGAGAGAGAGAGAGAGAGAGAGAGCAGGGTATGGTGTATGGGATGCGTTTAGCAAAGTCGACGTACGTTTCTTTTACTAAGTGCAATGTGTTTTGTTTTGTTTTCTAAAACTTATCTACTGAAAATAAAAAGTATCACATGTACATCTTATTAACTGATAGTGCCCCTATAGTATGACATGTTGTAATTATTTGTGCATTGGCATATGACCATGTGTGCAGTGTGTAAGTAAAGTCTTCAATTTTAACGTCTTTCCACTTTAAGTGATACCAGACGACCCTAAGATAGGAGACTGGATAGGTAAGAGCGAGATTTGATTTGATTTGATTTATTCTTTTATATCGAGGATAATGGAATAAGCACTCTTGTGCTTTTTTACATCCAGTCCCCGTGTGTATGCAATTTTGTAAATGTCATCTGTTTCCACCGGCACACGATGGCCTACTCCTACGAAAAGCGGAACAGGATTTAACGTGTGCGCAAGATGTTATGTGTGCGTTCACACACGGGGCCTCGGTTTAAAGTCTCATCCGAAGGACTTTTGAGGAGAGTGGAGTCAGCACTGATGATGGAGAGAGAGAGAGATCTAATGTGTGTGTATGCACGCGCGCGTGGCGTGCGTGCGTGCGTGCGTGCGTGCGTGCGTGGTGTGTGTGTGTGTGTGATAAATAGTAACAGCAAATAAAAGGTAATCTTAACATTAACGGATCAAGAAAAATATTGAACATTTAAAAATACCAAAAGAACTACAAGAACTACAATAAATGCCCTACAGGACTTAACAACAAACCTTTAGCAATGTCAAACGTTAGAAAAGGCAGGGAGATGATGTTTTAAGTTCTTACATTCAAGTATGATATGGGTATTTGAAATATATCCACCACATAAGCATTTAACATCCTTGCTGAATTTTGCCACGAAAGCATTTAATCTTATCCTAAAAAATAATGCTGATCGCTATTCTCATGGCTTTGACTTTCATTGTAGATCATCCATACTGTTTTTTTTCATATATTACTTTGTGTGGATTCAAAATCAGTATTGTATGCCTTAAAGTCTACAACTTATAAGCAATCTACTGAACTTATACTAGACATTAAATACATCATAAATCTTCTATGTTTAAGAGGAATTAATGTTTCATTTTGTTGGATTCCTTCACATATAGGGTTATTTTCTAATGAGTGGGCTGACAGGGCTGCGAAAAAAGGTGCACGTAATGAAAATGGGTCTATAGTGTGCAGTGTGTGTGGTGTGTGTGTGTGGTGTGTGTGTGTGTGTGTGTGTGTGTGTGGTGTGTGTGTGTGTGTGTGTGTGTGTGTGTGTGTGTGTGTGTGTGTGTGTGTGTGTACGTTTGTGCATGCATGTATGCGCATACATATATATATATATATAATATTAATATATATTTATATATTTATATATATATATATATATATATATTATATTATATATATATATATATATATATATATATATATATATATGTGCAGGGCGGTAATTAGATTACTTCCTTGCGTCGAACTGCCAATCGCAGCGTCGTGGTGTAACGTTGGATCCACACCTGTGAATTGTGCGACGTTCTGTATCGTTGGGGGGTGGTCGAAAACCGTCCTCTGCATGCACTTTGCCGTAGCGGTAAAATGTAGAATTTATGCAGCTCTTTTAGAGGCCACATTCCACTGTTGACCGTGCTGTCGTTGCCGAGAATTGTACAGAGTCGCGGCAGATCAAATATTGCACTCTGTTACATATATATATATATATATATATATATGCGCGCGCGCGCGTGCGTGCGTGCGCGCGTGTGTGTGTGTATGAAGAACAGAGGAAGAATTGTGAAGAAGGAGAAATGCGGAGAAGAAAAATTGCGGAAGAACAAGAATTGTGAAGAATAAGAAGAATTGCGAAGAATTGCAAAGAAGAACAAGAACAAGAAGAAGAAGGAGAGCACACACAGACAGAGAGACAGCAGGGTGGTACAATAAGGGCAGGCAGTCAGACACACTAATTGGCCATCGCACTCACAAATGAACTGGAATGGTAACCTTTTACCCAATAGAAATCCTCTTCTGTTTGACTTCAAAGCATAGCTCATCTCGACACAACTCAAAATATAAACATTTTTCATAGCAACAACATAATATAAGACATGTTACATACTTTTTTTTAATCAACCAAAGACAGTGCATGCTACGCCTTTTGACAAGGCGCGCTAACGGCCACCCATCCAACTGGTAACCACGCTTCATGCTGCTTAACTTTGACTCGGGGAAAGCGAGTGCTCTGACCACTGAGCTATCCCGCCCCTTAAGTTTTATATCAAAAATCTTAAAACATCGTTTTCTTGCTACAGAGCTTTCATACTAATGGCAGGTAAAGGGAGACTATCTTTCTACATTCCTATAAGCTATCGTGAATATTTTAGTACTGCATTTTCTGGATCTTAATGAGAAGATTTTGATCTTCAAAACAAGGTGAGATGCACTACATTTTATGATGGTAAAAAAAGAAAGAGATGGAGTTGAAGGAGTTAATGATCACTGTGTTTCTCTAACAAAGGTAATAGTGACGGCGCAATGGCCTCTTTCTAGGGTTATGCTAGAGCATTTGAAAATTTCTCTCTTTCTTCTGCTTCTTTCGCCTTTATCTCTTTTCTTGCCTGTTTTTTTTAAATATATACAATAATGATTTCTTGTCTGCAGCACATGCAACAGGGTCTGTCGCTCAAGGATCGGGCTCTACAGCCACAGCCAGCCTGCAGTTCCACAACAGACTGACTCTACGGCACAAAACTCCATTGTCTCTCCAGACAGAAGGATGCCAACAAAAGTGCATGTGTCTGTCTGTTTGTTTGTTTGTTCTGTCTGTAATGTTACATAATTTGTATTATGTATGTATGTATGTATGATATGTATGTATTTTATGTATGTATGTATGTATGTATGTATGTATGTATGTTATGTGTGCTATGTATGTATGTGTATATATATATATACATTTATAAATATGTATGTGTCCGTCTGTGTGTGTCTGTGCGTGTCTGTGTGTTTATACATTTATATGCCTGCGTGTCTGTGTGTGTCTCTGCGTCTATATATTCATATGCCTGTATGTGTCCATGTGTCTGTATCTGTTCTTCGCTAACACACTACAGGGTCGAGTCACCTTGCACTCCACTTTTTTTTCTTCTTTTTCGTGTTTAATTCAATCGGAAGGGTTGAAAGGAATCAGCAAACAAGGAGATGAAGTGAGGAGAGAAAAAGAAGAAGACAAAGGATTAGCGAGAGTAGTGAGGAGGGGAGGAGAGAGAGAGAGGAGAGAGAGAGAGAGAGAGAGAGAGAGAGAGAGGAGAGAGAGAGAGAGGGAGAGAGAGAGAGAGGAGAGGAGAGAGAGAGAAACTGAGAGAGAGAGAGAGAGAGAGAGGAGAGAGAGAGGGGGGGGGGGGCGGATGACAGAAATTGCAGGGAAGGCAGGAAGGATGGAGAAGGGCCAGGAAGAAAAGATCTTTAATGGAAGATGAAAGGAAGACAGGAGAGGAAGAGGGGTGGGGAAGGAAGGGTGGGTGGGGCAGAGTGATGCGAGAACCGGGGTTGAACTCACGATTCCTACAGAGGACAGGGGAAAGACAAAGGGGGACTCTCTCTCTCTCCCTGTGACCCTCTGTCTGTCTGTCTGTCTGTCTGTCTGTCTGTCTGTCTGTCTGTCTGTCTGTCTGTCTGTCTGTCTGTCTGTCTGTCTGTCTCTCTCTCTCTCTCTCTCTCTCTCTCTCTCTCTCTCTCTCTCTCTCTCTCTCTCTCTCTCTCTCTCTTTCTCTCTCTCTTTCTCTCTCTCTCTCTGTGTCTCTGATGGAGATGTAAGCGTTGAACTCACGACTCCTTTAAAGACAGAGGACAGGGGAAAGACAAAGGGGGACTTTCTTCTCTCCTCTCTCTCCTCCTCTCTCCTCTCTCTCTCTCCCTCTCTCTCTCTCTCTCTCTGATGGAGATGTAAAGTTGAACTCACGATTCCTTAAAGACAGAGGACAGGGAAAGACAAAGGGGGACTCTCTCTCTCCCTTACCCTCTCTGTCTCTTCTGTCTTCTGTCTTCTTCTGTCGTCTCTTCTTCTCTTTCTCTGTCTCTCTCTCTCTCTCTCTCTGATGGAGATGTAAATGTTGAACTCACGATTCCTTTAAAGACAGAGGACAGGGGAAAGACAAAGGGGGACTCACTCTCTCTCTCTCTCTCTCTCTCTCTCTCTCTCTCTCTCTCTCTCTCTCTCTCTCTCTCTCTCTCTCTCTGATGGAGATGTAAATGTTGAACTCACGATTCCTTTAAAGACAGAGGACAGAGGAAAGACAAAGGGGGAGTCTCTCTCCCTGTGACCCTCTCGTCTGTCTGTCTCTCTCTCTGTGTCTCTGTCTGTCTGTCTGTCTGTCTCTCCCTATATATATATATATATATATATATATATATATATATATATATATATATATATATATATATATATATATTAATGGTGTATATATAATATTTGTGCGTGTGCACCGCTTTCTGCCACTGAATTATTATTGTCATGCATTACATGTTTGTTGTGAGATGACACACTGTCATGACGTTACAGATTTGGGGGTTGAACAAGGGAGGTGACCTGACTGTATCCTGTGCTGTATAGTTACAAAGAGTGGTTGTTTCCCTTAGACCAGTCAGACAGCAATGAGCAGATAGCAAGCAGTCCTTGCATTGCAGTCCTAGTGAGTGTGTGTACGCATGTGTGTGTGTGGTGTGGTGTGAAGGTGTGGGTCATGTGGTTTTGGTGGTGTAGGTCATGTGGTGTGGGTGGTGGGGGTGGTGGGGGTGTGATGTGGGTGAGGTGGTGTTGGGGAAGTATGGGTGGTGTGGATGTTGTGTGGGTGGGGTGTATTGTTTGGTCTGGGTGATGTAAGTTATGTGTGATGTGATGTGGTGTGTGGTGTGAGATGTGTGTGTTGATGGGGTGTGTGATGTGATGTGGTGTGTGATGTGGTGTGTGATGGGTTTGTGGTGTGTGATGTGGTGTGTGTGATGTGATGTGTGATTTGTGATGAGGTGTGTGTGATGTGTGTGTGATGTAATGTTTTGATGTGGAAAAGCAATGTGGTCCTGTGATATCATGTGGTAAGTGGTGGTTTTTTATGTGCTGAGGGATGGAGGTTTGTGTAAGGATGATGTGGTGATGTGTCGGTGATGTGGTTAAAGCGATGTGGCAAGGTTCGTGTGGAGATATGGTAAGGTGAGTTGCTGATGTTAGAATGTGGCAAGGGTGGTGTGGTGATGTGGTAAGGGTGATGTGGAAAGGGGTTGTGGAAAGGTGATCTGGTGATGTGGCAAGGATGATGTGATAACACATGCGGTGTGTGACGTGGTGAAGTGGTGGGTGATGTGGTGATGTGGTAGGGCAATGTGATCTATAGGCGATGTGGTGATGTGGTAAAGGTGATGCGATGTGATGTGGTAAAGGTAATGCGATGTGGTGAAGGTGTGGAAAGGTGATGTGGTGATGTAAAGGTGATGCGATGTCGTACAGGCATGATGTGGTGATGAGGTAAAAGCGATGTGATGTGATGAAGGTGTGGAAAGGTGATGTGGTGATGTGGTAATGGTAGTATGGAGGATGTATGGTGCACGTGATGTGTGGTGTCGGTTTTCTCGTGCGAGTTCTGCCGGTGTGGTTTGTGAAGGTTGGGTGTTTTGCTGTGGTGGATGTGGTGTACATGATGTGGTGTGGGTGATGTGGTGTGCTGTGGCTGTGCAGTGAATGTGGTGTGGTTTGGCAGTGGGGGTGGATGTGTTTGTGTCCGTATCGAATGTGATGTTGTATATGCAAGTTTACACGCAGAACATCTTGCGCACACGTTAAATCCCCGTTCAACCTTTCGGAAGAGTAGACCATCGTGTGCCGGTAGGAGCGGATGACAAAATTATAACAAACCAGCATGCACACAGGTGTCGTGTTTAGACACCATCCCTGAGGAAAAATCGGGGAGTTGGAGTCCCAGAGCGGCTCGGGGCTGTAGGTATAATATGGCAACGTTCTGGTGGCTCCTGTAACAGTACTGGAACCATTCATATCGGTCAATGCCCTTCCAATGGATCATTCAGTGCCGTGGAGAGGGGGGGTCTGCTGCATGGGTAACAGCTTGCTCTCCATACATACTTGCCCGGGCTTTGCGCTCTAAAGACTAGGGCGCAACTCCATAGTCTTCCGAGACTGATGAGTGCCTACTACTACTACTATTACTATTACTACTACTACTACTACTACTACTACTACTACTACTACTACTACTACTACAACTACTACTACTACTCCTACTACTACTACTACTACTACTACGTGTGTATGTGTACGCGCTTTGTGTGTGTGTGCGCGTGCGCGCAGGCGCGCGCGCGCGTGTGTGTGTGTGGGGAGGTGTACACCACTTGCTGCCACTGAATTATTATTGTCATGCATTACATGTTTGTTGTGAGATGACACACTGTCAGTGACCGTTACAGATTTGGGGGGTTGAGCAAGGGAGGTGACCTGACTGTATCCTGTGCTGTATAGTTACAAAGAGTGGTTGTTTCCCTTAGACCAGTCAGACAGCAATGAGCAGATAGCAAGCAGTCCTTGCATTGCAGTCCTAGTGAGTGTGTGTACGTGTGTGTGTGGTGTGGTGTGAAGGTGTGGGTCATGTGGTTTTGGTGGTGTGGGTCATGTGGTGTGGGTGGTGTGGGTCATGTGTGTGGTGTGGGTGTAGGTGTGATGTGGGTGAGGTGGTGTGGGGGAAGTATGGGTGGTGTGGATGCCGTGTGGGTGGGGTGTATTGTTTGGTGTGGGTGATGTAGGTTATGTTATGTGATGTGGTGTGCGTGATGATATGGTGTGTGTGATGTGGTGTGTGATGTGTGGTGTGTGATGTGTGGTGTGTGATGTGGTGTGTGATGTGGTGTGTGGGATGTGGTTGTGGGATGTGGTGTGTGGAATGTGGGATGTGGTGTGTGGGATGTGGTGTGTCATGAGTATGTGTTATGTGGTGTGTGATGTGGTGTGTCTGGTGTGGTTGTGGTGTGTGATGCGAGTGATGTGGTGAGTATGATGTGGTGTGTGATGTGGTGTGGTGTGATGTGATGTGTGTGATGTGTGTGCTATAATGATGTTTTGATGTGGAAAAGCGATGTGGTCCTGTGATATGATGTGCTGTTTTGTTTTCGATGTGCCGAAGAATGGAGGTTTGTGATAAGGATGTGGTGATGTGTCGGTGATGCAGTAACAGCGATGTGGCAAAGGTTGTGTGGGGATATGGTAAGGTGAGTTGCTGATGTTACGATGTGGCAAGGGTGGTGTGGTGATGTGGTAAGGGTGATGTGGAGTGGTGATGTGTGATGTGGTAAGGGTGATGTGGTATGGGTGATGTGGAAAAGTGATGCGATGTGGCAAGTGTGATGTGATAACGGAGATGTGGATTTAATGTGATGTGCTGAAGTGGTTCATGTGGTACAGGCAATGTGATCTATGGGCGATGTGGTGATGTGGTAAAGGTGATGCGATGTGGTACAGGTTTGATGTGGTGATGAGGTAAAAGCAATATGGTGATGTGGTGAAGGTGTGCGCGTGCCTGCTTGTGTGTTGTGTGTGTGTGTGTGTGTGTGTGTGTGTGTGTGTGTGTGTGTGTGTGTGTGTGTGGTGTGTGTGTGTGTGTGTGTGTGTACTGCTTGCTTCTACTGATTTATTATTATCCTGCATTACATGTTTGTTGTCAGATAACACACTGTCAGTGACCATTACAGATTTGGGGGTTGAACCCGTGCAAAAATTGCGCGCGTGCAAAAATTACACGCATACACAAAACACACAACACGGAATAACAAAGAAAAACGGCACATTCACGGATTTACCCTACATGTATTCACATTAACCAAAAATATAAGCTAAAGTAAAATAGAAATGAAGAACCTTATCATATCCCAAAACAGCAAATGACCAGCACTAGGGTCGGAGATGAGTCATTCAAATGGAAAATCAATTTTGGTCAGTGGTCAGGGACAAGAATTGGATAAAAAGGTGTGTTTTGAGCGACCTTTTAAAGGAGGAAGTAGAGTCAGTGTGTCTTATTTCAGATGGAAGTGCGTTCCAGAGAGTGGGACCTACATGAGAGAATGAGCACTCTCCGTGCTGTTTTTTTTTTTGTTTTGTTTTTTTACTTTGGGAACTGTCGAGATTCTAGTGTCAGAGGATGAGCGGAGTGGTCTGTTTGGGTGGTACACTGAAAGAGTATCAGAGAAGTATGCTGGAACTTTGTTCAAGTGTGTGTTTCTGTGTGTGTCTGTGTGTATGTGTGTGTGTAGCCTACGTGAAGGAGTGAGTTTTACAGTGTATAATTATCATACTATTATCACTATAGTTGATACTATTCTTATTGTTATTATTATAATCATTGTATTATCTTTAGTTCCTTTTGAGTTGATTTTGTTGTTATGAGTTGTAACAGTGTTGTAGCTAACTATTTTTGGGTGGATTTTTCTTGGTTGTTCAGTTGTTTATTTCATTATGTTGTCTTGCCGGTTTTTGTTTTGCCGGTCTTGCCGGCAAATGCCGGTTTTTGTTTTGTTTTGTTTTTGTCATGAGTGTATTAGGTCTCACACACACATGTCTTGCATGTGGTGTGTGTGTGTGTGTGTGTGTGTGTGTGTGTGTGTGTGTGTGTGTGTGTGTGTGTGTGTGTGTGTGTGTCATCGATGATAAATTTAACGTTACTACTAATACAGAAATGTTACATAATAAATGTCATTCTCGTATCTTTTTTCTTCAAAAGCTTACGAGTCTTCAAGTAAATATTAAGGTTTTGCAAGACTTCTATAGATGCTTTATTGAGTCTGTCATTTCTTTTTCTTATATATGTTGGTACAGAACACTGAATGTCAAAAACAAAAATGTACTAAACAGAGTTGTAACACGTTGCGGCAAAATTGTGGGTTGTGCGCAAATGAAACCAAACGATCTGTATGAATGTCGTTCGAAAGACCTAGCGAAAGAAGTAGTCAGTGATGGTACGCATGTGCTTTTTTAATTTTTTTTTTATTATTTTATTTTATACCACTTTATATCACAGCCGCCGCTGTGGCCTAGTGGTTAGGGCGTTGTACTCGTAATCTAAAGGTTGCGGGTTCGATCCCAGCTATTCTGCTATGGCGTTGTGCCCTTGGAAAAGGCACTTTACGGCTATTTTCTACCCCACCCAGGTGTAAAAGGGGTACCAACCTTGTGTTGGGGGGTTAACCTTGCGATAGACTGGCGTCCTATCCAGGGGGGAGTCTATGACTCTCAGTCGCTTAACGCCACAGAAACCGGGATAAGCACCGGCCTGATGAGCCTTATGGCTCGGGACAGACTTTAACTTTAACTTAACTTTATATCACAGCAGATTTCTCTGCGTAAAATTCGGGCTGCTCTCCCCGGGGAGAGCGGGTCGCCACAAGTGCAGCGCCTACCCATTGTTTTTCCCTCAGGAATGGTGTCTAAACACGACACCTGTGTGCATGCTGGTTTTTTTTTGTTATAATTTTGTCATCCGCTCCTACCGGCACACGATGGCCTGTTCTTCCGAAAAGCGGAACGGGATTTTAACGTGTGCGCAAGATGTTCTGTGTGCTTGCTGAATATTCTAAGCTTCTTCCGTCTCAAAAAACACTACAGAGTACCCAAACTCAAAACCCTCGGAAGTAAAAGCAGTTTTATAAACACCTCAATTTTTATATTAAACAAGGATTTAACAATAAAAACTAACAAGGACTGACTGGACAGGAGAGAAAGAAGGGGGATGGAGGGGGGAGAGGGGTGGAGAGGAGAGGAGAGGAGAGGAGAGAGAGAGAGAGAGAGAGAGAGAGAGAGAGAGAGAGAGAGAGAGAGAGAGAGAGAGAGAGAGAGAGAGAGAGAGAGAGAGAGAGAGAGAGAGAGATGAGAGAGAGAGAGAGAGAGATGAGCAGGGTATGGTGTATGGGATGCGTTTAGCAAAGTCGACGTACGTTTCTTTTACTAAATGCAATGTGTTTTGTTTTGTTTTCTAAAACTTATCTACTGAAAATAAAAAGTATCACATGTACATCTTATTAACTGATAGTGCCCCTATAGTATGGCATGTTGTAATTATTTGTGCATTGGCATATGACCATGTGTGCAGTGTGTAAGTAAGTCAGTCTTCAATTTTAACGTCTTTCCACTTTAAGTGATACCAGACGACCCTAAGATAGGAGACTGGATAGGTAAGAGCGAGATTTGATTTGATTTGATTTATTCTTTTATATCGAGGATAATGGAATAAGCACTCTTGTGCTTTTTTACATCCAGTCCCCGTGTGTATGCAATTTTGTAAATGTCATCTGTTTCCAGCGGCTCACGATAGCCTACTCCTACGAAAAGCGGAACCGGATTTAACGTGTGCGCAAGATATGCGTGCGTTCACACACGGGGCCTCGGTTTAAAGTCTCATCCGAAGGACTTTTGAGGAGAGTGGAGTCAGAGAGAGAGAGAGAGAGATCTAATGTGTGTGTATGCACGCGCGGCGCGCCCGCGCGCGCGGCGTGCGTGCGTGCGTGCGTGCGTGCGTGCGTGCGTGCGTGCGTGCGTGTGTGTGTGTGTGTGTGAGATAAATAGTAACAGCAAATAAAAGGTAATCTTAACATTAACAGATCAAGAAAAATATGGAACATTTAAAAATACCAAAAGAACTACAAGAACTACAATAAATGCCCTACAGGACTTAACAACAAACCTTTAGCAATGTCAAACGTTAGAAAAGGCAGGGAGATGATGTTTTAAGTTCTTACATTCAAGTATGATATGGGTATTTGAAATATATCCACCACATAAGCATTTAACATCCTTGCTGAATTTTGCCACGAAAGAATTTAATCTTATCCTAAAAAATAATGCTGATCGCTATTCTCATGGCTTTGACTTTCATTTTAGATCATCCATACTGGGTTTTTTTTCATATATTACTTTGTGTGGATTCAAAATCAGTATTGTACGCCTTAAAGTCTACAACTTATAAGCAATCTACTAAACTTATACTAGACATTAAATACATCATAAATCTTCTATGTTTAAGAGGAATTAATGTTTCATTTTGTTGGATTCTTCACATATAGGGTTATTTTCTAATGAGTGGGCTGACAGGGCTGCGAAAAAAGGTACACGTAATGAAAATGGGTCTATAGTATGCAGTGTGTGTGTGTGTGTGTGTGTGTGTGTGTGTGTGTGTGTGTGTGTGTGTGTTGTGTGTGTGTTGTGTAGTTGTGTACGTTTGTGCATGCATGTATGCGCATACATATATATATATAATATATATATATATGCGCGGCGCGCGCGCGCGCGCGCGTGCGTGCGTGCGTGCGTGCGTGCGCGCGCGTGTATGTGGTTGTTGTGTTTTGTGTGTGTGTGTGTGTGTGTTGTGTGTGTGTAAGAAGAACAGGAGGAAGAATTGTGAAGAAGAAGGAGAAATGCGGAGAAGAAAAATTGCGAAGAAGAAGAACAAGAATTGTGAAGAATAAGAAGAATTGCGAAGAAGAATTGCGAAGAAGAAGAATTGCGAAGAATTGCGAAGAATTGCAAAAAGAAGAAGAAGAAGAAGAAGAAGAAGAAGAAGAAGAAAGAAGAAGAAGAACAAGAAGAAGAACAAGAAGAAGAAGAAGAACAAGAAGAAGAAGAAGAAGAAGGAGAGCACACACAGACAGAGAGACAGCAGGGTGGTACAATAAGGGCACGGCAGTCAGACACACTAATTGGCCATCGCACTCACAAATGAACTGGAATGGTAACCTTTTACCCAATAGAAATCCTCTTCTGTTTGACTTCAAAGCATAGCTCATCTCGACACAACTCAAAATATAAACATTTTTCATAGCAACAACATAATATAAGACATGTTACATACTTTTTTTTAATCAACCAAAGACAGTGCATGCTACGCCTTTTGACAAGGCGCGCTAACGGCCACCCATCCAACTGGTAACCACGCTTCATGCTGCTTAACTTTGACTCGGGGAAAGCGAGTGCTCTGACCACTGAGCTATCCCGCCCCTTAAGTTTTATATCAAAAATCTTAAAAACATCGTTTTCTTGCTACAGAGCTTTCATACTAATGGCAGGTAAAGGGAGACTATCTTTCTACATTCCTATAAGCTATCGTGAATATTTTAGTACTGCATTTTCTGGATCTTAATGAGAAGATTTTGATCTTCAAAACAAGGTGAGATGCACTACATTTTATGATGGTAAAAAAAGAAAGAGATGGAGTTGAAGGAGTTAATGATCACTGTGTTTCTCTAACAAAGGTAATAGTGACGGCGCAATGGCCTCTTTCTAGGGTTATGCTAGAGCATTTGAAAATTTCTCTCTTTCTTCTGCTTCTTTCGCCTTTATCTCTTTTCTTGCCTGTTATTAAATATATACAATAATGATTTCTTGTCTGCAGCACATGCAACAGGGTCTGTCGCTCGAGGATCGGGCTCTACAGCCACAGCCAGCCTGCAGTTCCACAACAGACTGACTCTACGGCACAAAACTCCATTGTCTCTCCAGACAGAAGGATGCCAACAAAATGCATGTGTCTGTCTTTTTGTTTGTTTGTCTGTCTGTATGTTACATAATTATGTTATGTATGTATGTATGTATGTATGTATGTATGTATGTATGTATGTATGTATGTATGTATGTATGTATGTATGTATGTATGTTATGTGTGCTATGTATGTATGTGTATATATATACATTTATAAATATGTATGTGTCCGTCTGTGTGTGTCTGTGCGTGTCTGTGTGTTTATACATTTATATGCCTGCGTGTCTGTGTGTGTCTCTGCGTCTGTGTGTCTATATATTCATATGCCTGTATGTGTCCATGTGTCTGTATCTGTTCTTCGCTAACACACTACAGGGTCGAGTCACCTTGCACTCCACTTTTTTTTCTTCTTTTTCGTGTTTAATTCAATCGGAAGGGTTGAAAGGAATCAGCAAACAAGGGAGATGAAGTGAGGAGAGAAAAAGAAGAAGACAAAGGATTAGCGAGAGTAGTGTAGGAGGGGGGGAGGAGAGAGAGAGAGAGAGAGAGAGAGAGAGAGAGAGAGAGAGAGAGAGAGAGAGAGAGAGAGAGAGAGAGAGAGAGAGGAGAGAGAGAGAAGACAGGACAGACAGACAGACAGACAGAGACAGAGACAGAGACAGAGAAAGTGAGAGAGAGAGAGATGGGGGGGGGGGGGGGGGGGGCGGGTGACAGAAATTGCAGGGAAGGCAGGAAGGATGGAGAAGGGCCAGGAAGAAAAGATCTTTAATGGAAGATGAAAGGAAGAC
The DNA here is from genome assembly GCA_030674155.1 of Stramonita haemastoma. Taxonomy (NCBI): domain Eukaryota; kingdom Metazoa; phylum Mollusca; class Gastropoda; order Neogastropoda; family Muricidae; genus Stramonita; species Stramonita haemastoma. The sequence goes on from JASPKP010000064.1 coordinate 69,587, forward strand.
AGGAGAGGAAGAGGGGTGGGGAAGGAAGGGTGGGTGGGGCAGAGTGATGCGAGAACCGGGGTTGAACTCACGATTCCTTTAAAGACAGAGGACAGGGGAAAGACAAAGGGGGACTCTCTCTCTCTCCCTGTGACCCTCTCTGTGTCTGTCTGTCTGTCTGTCTCTGTCTCTGTCTCTTCTCTCTCTCTGTGATGGAGATGTAAGTGTTGAACTCACGACTCCTTTAAAGACAGAGGACAGGGGAAAGACAAAGGGCTGCTCTTTGACTCTCTCTCTCTCCTCTCTCTCTCTCTCTCTCTCTCTCTCTCTCTGATGGAGATGTAAATGTTGAACTCACGACTCCTTTAAAGACAGAGGACAGGGGAAAGTCAAAGGGGGACTCTCTCTCTCTCCCTTGCTTCTCTGTTGTTTTGTATGTCCCTCTCTCTGTCTGTAGTGTTGCTCCGATCCTTAAAGCAGAGGAGGAAGTCAAATGGGGTCTTCTCTCTCTCTGATGGAGATGTAAAGTGTTGAACTCACGATTCCTTTAAAGACAGAGGACAGGGGAAAGACAAAGGGGGAGTCTCTCTCCCTGTTGACCCTCTCTGTCTGTCTGTCTGTCTCTCTCTCTGTCTGTCCGTCTGTTTGTCTCTCCCTATATATATATATATATATATATATATATATATATATATGTAACCAGGTGGTTTTGTGTAGCTCTGTGTGTGAGAGCTTGTTGGGCATTTTGGTTAGGTTTTAAACAGCTAAACAGATATTTGTTGTGGTCAAAACAGATAAGATCTTCTGTTCATTTTATAAAGTATTGTAGTTTATTATGCGTAGGATATATTTGTATTTTTATATGAAGTTGATGATTGAATCTCTTTGATCTGTATGATTCATATGTAACTAACTAGTTATTTTGTATTCCATTTTGTTCTTTTGATTTTATTGTTAGTGGGATGAGATGAGATATATTTTATTGTAGGCCTAATGATTTTTGGATCAAGGGAGAGAACTCTACCTTGCATTTTGAACAGAATCAGCCTGATATAGAAAAGAAAATCTTAAATAACAACTTTAATAAATTATATTATCTATTCATATTCATGGATATGATTGTTGAAGGACTGATCTTGACTTGATTCAACTCAACCAATGTGAAGATTCTCTATTTTCATCGTAAATTAATATTTTCACCTATTACATCATATCAGTATAAGAACATTGAAATCGCGATCGGCAAAAGCAGTTCTAATTCATTAGTAAAGAAATATTTTATATATTGTAGTGTGCGATTGAGAATCATGTGTAATAAACTTTATTTAGATAAATGAAATATAACTTAATTTAGGTTGTAATAGATTTAGACCATGATCTAGGAAAGGGAAACCTCCCCCCCCCCTGGGGGGGATTTTTGACTTTGTTTTTCTGAAAGCTTATGATGTTGGTAGAAGCATTTGACATGTTACCCTCTGGGATACAGGTTATTTCAGGAGTGAGAGGTGTATCAACAGTGTATTTTCCCCTCTTTGCGCCCTATATTTAGGTTTTTGGGGTAGGGATGTTCACGCTGCGATTATTGCACAAAATCTGGCTTAACTTCTCATAATTTTATTGTGAATAGCATCTAGTATAATTTTCCCAATTATATAGGCACAGTTTTTTTGCTGACCTATTTAAAACAAAACTACAGTGATGACTTTAATGCGCGGCCGTCCGAACCGCGCGCAGCTAAAATCTGTCTTACCACTCAACCACAGCCGAGCGCTGTTCCGTTCTCTCACCATCAGTTGAGCGGCACTTTCTCATCTCACGCCTTGTGTGTCCGGTGCCAGAAATGTATCCAACTATCAGTATGTTCCACAAAGTATGCACAAATAAGTCTAGATCAAGATGTTATTATTGATCAGAGAATGTCTGTAACACACAGTAAGTACTGCAACAGCCATAAGTATAATTAAATTAACGAAGAGGATGTGTTAACCACAGCCCATTGAGTCTATGATTTTTTTTAGTTTCTTTTTTTTTCCTCAAGAAATTACACATAATAGACGTCTATGCAGATCAGTCGCGCGTGTGCACGCGTGTAACACACACACACACACACACACACACACACACACACACACACACACACACACACACACACACACACACCCACAGCACATTCAAGTGACACACGATAACATACATCTAAAAATAGAACAAGGCGTGGTCATAATTCGTTGTTCTTTTCAGTTCCGCGTCCTCCACCACAAACGTTGGGGATAAGGCAAACTGTTGAGTAGTACTTTTAGTATCCATTTTAATCATCATGTTTCAGGTCATTTTATTTTATTTATTTTTATTTTTATTTTATTCTTTTATATCGAGGATAATGGAATAAGCACTCATGTGCTTTTTTCATCCAGTCCCCGTGTGTATGCAGTTGTGTAAATATTTTCATCTGTTCCCACCCGCACACAATGGCCTACTCTTACGAAAAGCGGAACATGATTTAACGTGTGCGTAAGACGTTCTGGGTACGTTCGCACACGGGGCCTCGGTTTACAGTCTTATCCGAAAGACTTTTGAGGAGAGTGGAGTCATTGGCAAGTGTGCAGTCTCTCACTGAAAGTGTATTTCATCTTCCCCATGTGATGTTTCCTGTATAAAATGAACATTTCAACATGGCAGATGAATATCCAGTGACCTTCAAAAGTACATTTGTGACGCTCCACCACATAATGAGTCGGAGTGCACCAATGGTCAATTTTTAGTTATTGACATGTTATTAGTGTGCAATAATGTGGCTATCAAATACAAAAAACAGATTTAAAATCGGACAATTCTGTGGAAAGTTATTACAAATTGAAATGACAGACTACAGGATGTGACAAAATGAGAAACGGGCAAGTTTATTTTCGTAACAGGTTGTCAGAATGAGGGCTTGGGTATTTTCAAAACACATTTAAAAGCAAAAGGAATAAAAATTATGCCGTGATATTTCATAATAAAGTAGATAAACTTCTATAGTTTAATAATCAATCAAAATATCTAAATTAACAATTTGACCCCCACCTGCCTTTAATAGCTCCTAGCGCAAAATTGGGTCATGTGCTAAGCGACTCATTTCGTGGTGGAGCGTCACATTTAAGTGCAAAAGAAAAACTTCCAGGGGTGGGAGAACTTGTATAACTCATTTCCAAAATAACAGAAAAGACTGTAACTCCACTAACTGAAGAAAGCACAAAAAAACTATTTGAAAGTCTCTTCACTTGAGACGTTCTTCAGATGTGGCATGTCATAGACTAGATGAGATTTGTAATTGTATTCCAGGAGACCTTGACTTTACACGCTATGGTTATCACAGAAGCTGTTATGCACAGTTTACAAGTGTGAAATTTGACAGGAAAAGAAAGCGTGAGACAGTTGCATTTTTTACAAGAAGAAATTCAAAAAGAAAGTTTCAAAAGGGGTTCCATGTTTTGGAAACCTTGTAAAATGTATCACCAAGACAGCAGAACAGTCTATACAGGATGCAGCTAAAACTAAACAAGATGACATTTTCACTCATTATCAAGATACAGATCTTGTAGTACGTGAAGCTCACTATCACGAAGGTTGTAGAAAAGACTATCTGAGATGTGAAGACAGGCATGCTGAAACATCAACAGACCAGAAAACTACTGAGCGGCTACAGGCACACGAGAGGGCATTTGAGTACATATGCGAGTATGATGAAAATGCAATAATCAGAGGTTCACAGGTGGAGAGAATGACCATGCTAGGTGAGAAGTACTGTGAATACATGCAACAACATTCTCCTGACTTCTACAACCCAGGATACGAGACTTACAAACTGAAAGAAAAAAAAACAAAAACATTTTGGCTTCAGAATTCAATTCTGGGCTCCGAACCACCACAGTGATCTTGTTTATTGTGATGAACTTGCCCAGGGTCAGGCAGTTGAGACAGCATTTGTGTCAGCAGCTTCAGAAAAAAGACGTCTTGAGGAATCTGCATATGTTCTTCGCCGATACATTATGGATGCTTTCAGGGCAACACCTGATATGCCATGGCCTCCTTTTGCAGAATTTCTTCAGTCTGATGCTGTTAAACCTCCAGATATTTTCACAGACTTTCTAAAAACACTGCTATCTGGAAAGAGTAGTTCTATGGAGCAACCTAAAACCACCAGATTGGCATCCTTAATTGTCCAGGACATATGCTAATCTGTGACAGGAGGGAAGTGGAAAATGCCTAAACATGTTTTGCTTGGAATGTCTGTCAGACATGTAACTGGCAGCTCTGAAATCATAAGTCTGTTGAATAGGTTTGGTCATGTTGCTGGATACAAAACCATTGTGCGACTTGAGACTGCTATGGCCAATTCTGTACTTCAGTGCGCAAGTCTTCTTCCTTCAACAATGAGTTTGACAGAGAACAAGGTTATCCATTTTTGCTGGGATAACTTTGACCTGAACGAAGAAACTCCATCAGGAGCCAACACCACCCACTCCACTCATGGCATTGTCATTCAAGAGGTTACTGGGGACACAATGCCTGACACTTTTCTGTCTCAGACAGAACCTCCTCCTCATTATCAGGACCGCCAATGCTCAGTGCAGTATGAGCCACATGATGTTCCTCCATGCTTTGCAAAAGTAAAGGCAGAACCTAAGTTGCATGTTGTGGGAACTCATTTCTCAAACACAGAGGCAGTCTACAAAGCTCAACTTGTTGATTTTTTGGTGTGTTTTTTTTTCCTCCAGATTCCAGGCCACAAATGGAAGTCAACTTGTCCCGGGATGGGGAGGGTGGGTATCACTCACAGGAGAAGGGACAGAAAAGAAGCAGTCTACTGTGAACTATATGGCACCCATCCACCACCCTGTCACTGAACATAATAATAATAATAATAATATAATAATCATAATAATCATAATAATCATAATAATCATAATAATAATACATGGAACTTGTATAGCGCTATATCTTGTAAAAACTAATCAAAGCGCTTGCATTCGACCTACACAACACACAAGCAATCAACAGCAATTTACAGTTTTAACAAATTCGAATGTACACTCACTCGCATGCACACACACACACACACACACACACACACACACACCACGCACGCACGCACGCACGCACGCACGCAGCATGCGCGCGCACACACACGCCTATAAACGTTATACACTTTGGCTTGTAGATGTTGAAGGCAGGACAGGATTGTACGGCGTTTTCATTTCAATTTTCTGTTTTGTTTTTAAAATATGGGACAGGCGTTCCTTGTGCAGTGGTGACATTAACATATGTTGATAGCCTGTTTAATACCCTTTATTTTGGTACCAAATTTGATATGAATGTGTAAGAATATATTTATATAAATAATGTAAATTAACCTCACCCCCTAAATATTTGCCTTCTGAAGGGTTACCATATTGAATTGCTTGTATATCCTGAAATAACCTGGTTACATGAGGGTTACATATACCATAAAACGTAAAATAAACAAAGTTTTCAGAAAAATGCACCCATAAATCCCCCCCAGGGGGGGGGAGGGGGGTCTATGGAGGGACCAAGGTCTAATTGTAAGGCATACGACGGTTTGAACACGATGATTAGCCTAACGCTTAGCCTAACGCTCGTTCTTTGTTCTAACGAATTTGAATCTCGTCGAACTGAATTTTATAAAATGCAGACATTAAATTATTGATTTATGGTATATTTTGGGTTTATATATGAATGAATATTAGGTCGGATTATGTTAATATAGATAATTTGTATTATTGGAGGTTGTTCATTTTTTCGATCTTACGAACTACTTCGTAAGCAAGGCTGATGCAAGATTGATGCGCACGCAGTAGATCGGAAAGTGTGTTTTCGCATCGCTGTTTAATTATTAATATCTCATCTCATGGACACTGCTAGCTAATAATATGTATATGTATATAATTTGGGAATTATATTCTTCCTTTTATATTCATTAAGTATTAGGCTCTGCTGGACTCTTAGTGTTTTATTATCGAAAGTTTTAGTACAAACCTGTTAAAAGTGTGTTTATTCAGAGGCTTTTATCGCATTTAGCTCGCAGTTAGATGATTGTTGTGTAAAGTGCATTAGTGCATTTTAAAGCTTGTGTTTCCTAGTTTACTTTGATATATAATATGTTTAGCTTAGTTGCGCGGACAGCGAGATAATCACTGTTGAAGCCACGTAAGGAAACACAAATTTACTCCATTTTCAGTTTGAAGTGGCCGAATCGTCTGCTGCCGCGCGGTGCTGTCTTTACAGTCCGTGCAGAGGGTATATATTTAGGGGTGGTTAGGGTGGCTAGGCAGACTGGCGGAGACTAGGAGAGACAGGTTTGCAGACTACAGTAGACTGGGTTAGACCTGTAGCAGTCCAGCAGAGCACAGGAGGGAGCAGAGAGATGACATAATAAAGACCTATCAACGCCCAGCTGCTGTCTTCCCCTGAGTCTTCTTTTGCCTGGCTGCTGTACATTGTTCCTCTACTTTCCCTGTCCTCTATCCTTGCTAACGGCTCATCACACACACACACACACACACACACACACACCACACACATATATATATATATATATATATATATATATATATTAATGGTGTATGTATAATATATATCGATATATTATATCAACAACAAAACGCAAACAGCAATAACAACAACCAAAAAGAACCCAATGAATAGGCATAAAAGAAAGACAAAGAATACCCACCTCCCAAAACAAAAAGAAACAAGAAAAGACGAAAAAACCTACAATTGAGAAAGCAAAATGGCATGGGTGAGAAAGGAGAAAAGAAAAGAAAAGTGTATGACACTTTACAAGACAATGAAAAAATTAACAGAAGTCTCTGTTACTGCTAACTTTCTATTGACCACAGGGGCCGGGATAGTTCAGTGGTCAGAGTACTCGCTTTTCCAAGTCAAAGTTAAGCAACATCGAGCGTGGTTACCAGTTGGATGGGTGACCGTTTGCGCTCCATGGCTTCAGTACAGTCCCCCAGTTCACCAAGCTGTCAATGGGTACCTGCCCTTTTTAGGGTCTTTGAAGGTCAAGCAGGGAGGCAGAGGAGATGGGCGCCGCCCTCAATATGCTGGCCTCTGGAGAAGCTGAGGTCTCTGATGCCTCGCTCCCCTACGACCACATAGGTTATGGACACCATTGGATGCATTCTTGCGGTGTCGTCTTTTGACTGTCGATGTGGGCATGGTTCCTGCATGCCAACGTATGTTGATCTATGAATGGATTGAGGGCTGTTTCTCTCTTTCCTGGTCTGTCTGTCTCCAGTTCTCTCATTTTTCTGTTTGAATGCGAACGGGCGCTTGCATACAAGCGTCTGATGCCTCCATGTATGTGTGCACTAATTTTATGCGAGCGCATGTGTTAATGTGTTTTAGTGGGTGGGTACATTCATGCACAGATGTGAGCACACGTGTGTGCAAGCAGGTGTCTGTTTGTGTGTGTGTGTGTGTGTGTGTGTGTGTGTGTGTGTGTGTGTGTGTGTGTGTGTGTGTGTGAGTGTGAGTGTGTGCTGTGAGTGTGAGTGTGTGCTGTGTGTGTGAGTGTGTGTTGTGTGTGTGAGTGTGTGTTGTGTATGTGTGTGTACATGTATATGCGCGTGTTCTCCATTCAATATCAATGCTTGAAACGGATCCATGAACGAGAGAGAGAGAGAGAGAGAGAGAGAGAGAGAGAGAGAGAGAGAGAGAGAGAGAGAGGGGAGAGAGAGACAGACAGAACAGAGACACAGACAGACAGACAGAGACACAGACAAACAGACAGACACACAGACAAACAGGCACAGACATGAGAAACGATCAAAAGGTGGGAAAAGAGAGAAAGGGGGTGGGTAGGAGCAATTGCGGAGAAAGAAGGGAGGAGATATAAAGAGTTAAATGGAACTGAGAAGAAGAGAAGAGAGCAGATGAAGAAGGAGGAGGAGGCAAGGGGACAGGGGGAGAGAAAGAGAGGGGAGGGAGGGAGAGAGGGGAGGGAGGGAGGGGTGTTGTTGATGTGAGAACCAGGACTGAACTCACGATTTCTTCAGTGAGGGAGGAAATGGAAGAGACAAAAGAGAATTTCGTTTGTGGCTGCTCTTGCTTCCTTCCTCTGTCTCTGTCTGTCTGTCTCTGTGCCTCTGGTTTCATTCTCAGTCTCTTTTCACTTTCGTTTTTGGGGGGCCTATTTTGTCTGTCTGTGCCTCTGTCTGTCTGTCTGTGCCTCTGTCTGTCTGTCTGTCTTATTGTCTGTCTGTCTGTCTTTCTGTCTGTCTGTCTGTCTGTCTGTCTGTCTGTCTGTCTGTCTGTCTGATGTCTGTCTGTCTCTCTCTCTCTCTCACCATCCATCCATCTATCTATCATCTACCTACCTACCTCCCTAACTATCTACCTATCTACCTGTCTACATGTCTACCAATCTATCCACCTATGTACCTATCTATGTACCTATATATACATTAATCAAGCAAGCAAGTCTTTCGGATGAGACGACGATAAACTGAGGTCCCGTGTGTTACACATTATTTAGCGCACGTAAAAGAACCCACGGCAACAAAAGGGTTCTTCCTGGCAAAATTCCGGAGAAAAAAGCCACTCTGATAGAGAAAAACAAATACAGTTCCAGACAAGAAAAAGAAGAAAAAATAATGGGTTGGTGCTGCACGTGTGGCGACGCGCTCTCCTCTGGGGGAGCAGCCCGAATTTCACGCACAGAAATCTGCTGTGACATAAAATAAATTAAAATAAAATAAGATAAAATGCATGCATGCATGCATGCATACCTATATACAGACAGACAGACAGACAGACAGACAGACATACACACCTACACGCGTGCACACGTACACACACACACACACATACATACATACATACATACATACATACATACATACATACATACATACATACATACATACATACATACATACATACATACATAAGAGCGTCGTTCAGGACTGTTGCTATCTACTGTATCTAGCATGGTTCTGATGTTCCAGCACGCCAGTTTGAGACCTGTCACACCTTTGGAGGCAGGTGTAGAGCCACTTGACTTTGACTTTGTTGTTGCTCGACCGCTTGGAAAGATGCCCGTTGACCGCGGCTAGCCAACTGGGTGGTACGAGGATGAGCTTTCGTTAGGCCACCTTTTCTAGGCCCCTCTCCGTGTGGAGCAAGCAGTGCTATCCCTAAAGAGGGCTGCTTGATCATTCAGGGTGCTGCCGGGTGATGTTATCATCCTCAGGTCAACAATCAGACGACCCATACTCCTGAATCGCCTGCATGCAGGATTGGAGCTGCGGCTTCCAGTGACATCTTTCACCTGCCGCATTCGCCCCTTTCCCATCGCTACAGGGCTTGGGGATAGTAGGAAAAAGGGAGGATGAGGGGGGGATGTGGACTTGTCCTTGGGCTTGCGCATAGGATTTTTAAGGTGAGAGACAGTGCGCGCAGTACCGTTCCCACCCTTTAAACTCGCGGTTCATCTGCCATGGCCCAGCAAGCTGGGACGGTGACAGCGAGGTCCTCGGGTCGTAGGCAGATTTACAACTGGTGGTTGAAGGCTCAGCCAGCCATATATTAGGGATACACCAGCCCTCAGTTCTTTAGGCCTGCATACATACATACATACATACATACATACATACATACATACATACATACATACATACATACATACATACATACACACATACACACATACATACATACAATACTACATAGATACATAGATACATAGATACATAGATACATACATACATACATACATACATACATACATACATACATACATACATACACACATACATACATACATACACACATACATACATACACATACGTACTCATCTCTCTTTTCATCTGTTCATTTACTATCTATCTATCCATCCACATATTTTATCTATTTATCCATCTATCCATCAAAGTATCTAAGTCTATTTGTCAAACCCTGACAGGATACACCAAAAACTATGCCATGAAAATCAAACACACCGTTTACTAATCCTCAATAAAGCACAAAAAAACTAAAAAGCTCGCTAATGAAGACAAAGAAGACATCGGGTTTCGTTGCAGCCAGTGACTAACGTTAATTATCTTTCTGCCCAAATGATGTCCACTAAAAACATGTTGCATTCTACTTTTCTTTGTCTCTTTTCTTCAAACATTCATTCACATATCTAATGATATCTGCTTGATAGATATCAACTGTGATTATGTCGCTTACTTTATCTATATATTGTTTACATTCTTTGTCTCTGGTTTTGATCTTTAGTAACAAATTGTTTCTAAGTTCATCATATAAGACACATTCATCGAGTAAATGAAATTCGTCATCTATTTTGTTACAGTTTTTACATTTTCTGTCCTCTCTGGGCCCTCTCGGGAGGCGGGTATTGATGTGGGTGTCATCTGCAACCTTCCCAAGTTCCCTGAGACGCCTATGTGGATGGTGGAAACCCCGGCTGTCTCTTTAGATCTTGCCGCTCACAGGAAAGATGTCACCAGCTCCACGGCGTATTGGGTCTTCTTCCGAAAACTCTGTACGTCTTATCCGTCCTACACCAGGGTTTTCACAGACGGGTCTAAGTCGGAGGAGGGGGTGGCCTGCGCCGCCTATTGTCCCACCATCAAGGAGTCGGTGCTTTCTGAGCACTTGCCTTCGGATGCCTTGGTGTACATGGCCGAACTGAGCACCCTTGTCTTGTCCCTGCAACTGATCCAGCGATCGGGAAAGAAAGACTTCTTGGTCTGTGCGGACTCGCTCTCTGCTCTGGAGGCTATCGCTTGTAGGAACGTAAACCACCCTAGGCTTCAGGAGTTCTACGAACTGTATACTTCCTTGAGACGGGACGGGTGTGACGTGGTTTTGGTGTGGATCCCGGGGCACGCTGGCATTCGGGGCAACGAAGCGGTTGGCCGACTTGCCAGGTGTGCCACGGAGCAGGAGGTTTCCGGGTCCACGGTGCCGTTCACAGATCTGAAACCTAGAAGCGAACCAGACACGCACTCCCTCTAGCAGGAGGAGTGGAACGCTCAGACAGACAACAAACTTTTTCAGATCCGTCCCAACCTGAAAGAGGTTTTCCCTCTGTGTCAAAAACCGAAGGGAGGCGACAGTGCTCACCAGGATACACACGGGTCATTCTCACATCACTCACGGTCATTTGCTGAAAGGCGAGGGAACCCCATGGTGCGTGACTTGTGATGTGCGGGTAACCATCAGGCATCTGCTCCTGGAGTGTCGGAATGTTCAGGGTATTAGGCACAAGCATTTTACCGCGGACTCCCTAAAGATCCTCTTTCGGGATGTTCCACCGGACACCGTTTTAAACTGCCTGAGAGAATCGGGCTTTTTCCGTCTGATATGAGTGAAAGTGGTATGGTTGCTCTCTAAGGACTAGGTTGTTTTAAGGAATCTGGTTTTGGTTTTATTTCATTTTATGTGTGATCGACGTGGGTTTTCACACGACACGGTGGCCGTCCTGGGCTGACCCTTATGGTTGACCGGGGCGTTGATACAAGCAAGGACAGTCGAGTTGTTTTATTCCCTGTTTTAAACTGTACATAGTCGCACACTGTTAATACGATTTCTAAAATGTGACGAGGTGGCAGCCCCGATATCGCCTATACGGTCGGCGGGGCTCTTAGCAACATCATTGGATTGGATTGGGCATATTAATTTTTGGTGCCTCCTTTTCTCTATCATTAAACAGTGAGAACTTATGCGAAATTCACAAAACGTATTTTTATGGGTTTTGTTTTCATAGTTTATTAAATATGGTTCCAGTCTGTACTCTTTCGTAGCAAAATCATAAAATTTTAGCTTTGCACGCTGTTTCTTCTGGTAGATCCTGAATGTTTTATACATGGCCTCAAGCTTTCTTTGAACAGCATAGCTTAACCGATGAACATCAATAACCCCTGACATGACGCACGCGCGCGCGCGCGCACGTGTGTGTGTGTGTGTCTGTATGTACGTGAGTGCATTTGCGCGTATCCTTGCATGCGTGCGCGCTTGCATACAAGGGTTTGTGTGTGCACGTGCACGTGCACGAACGCGCGCGTGCGTGCGTGCGTGTATGCGTGCGTGCGTACGTGTGTGTGGGGGGGGGGGGGGGGGGGCAACGCGGCGTGTGTGTGGGGGGGGAGGGGGGAGTGAGTGTGTGTGTGTGTGTGAGTGTGTGTGTATCTATGTGTATATGTGTGAGTGTGTGTGTGTGTGTACCTGCGTGCATTGGCGCGCATCCGTGCATGCGCACGCGCTTGCGTGCGTGCGTGCGTGTGTGTGTGTGTGTGTGTGTTTGATTTATTCTTTTTTCTTTTATATCGAGGATAATGGGATAAGCACTCATATGCTTTTTTTATCCAGTCCCCGTGTGTATGCAGTTGTGTAAATATTGTCATCTGTTCCCACTGGCACACAATGGTCTACTCTTACGAAAAGCGGAACAGAATTTAACGTGTGCGCAAGATGTTCTGCGTACGTTCGCACACGGGGCGTCGGTTTACAGTCTCATCTGGAAGACTTTTGGGGAGAGCAGAGTCAAAACTGATGTGAACTCCAAAGGAAAAATCCCCTCCAACGAGAATCAAACCCGGGTCGTCCAATTGCCCGCGCAATATTCTGACCACTATCCCGACGCGCGCGCGCGCGCACGCGCGCGTGCGTGCGTGCGTGCGTGCGTGCGTGTGTGGTGTGGTGTGTGTGTGTGTGTGTGTCTGTGTCTGTGTGTCTGTGTGTGTGTGCGCGCACGCGCGTGGTGTGTGTATGTTATTCTGTGCGCGCACGCGTGTGTGTATTTGCACGCACAGGCACCTGATCTGATGTGTGTCTGTAAGTGCTTGCATGTGTGCGTGCCACTGAATTATTATTTGCAATGATTTGTTCTGGGATGACATACTGTCCAGGGGCATTATAGAGCGACTTAACGTAAGGCTAAGTGTGATGTTGTGAAGGTGATGTGGTAAGGCTGATGTGGTAAGGGTGATGTAGTGTGATGTGGTGTGATGTGGAGGGGTGATGTGGTAAGGGTGATGTAGGAGGGGTGATGTGGTAAGGGTGATGTAGTAGGTGTGATGTGGAGGGGTGATGTAGTAGGCGTGATGTGGAGGGGTGATGTGGTAAGGGTGATGTAGTAGGTGTGATGAGGAGGGGTGATGTAGTAGGCGTGATGTGGAGGGGTGATGTGGTAAGGGTAATGTAGTAAGTGTTATGTGGAGGGGTGATGTGGTAAGGGTGATGTAGTAGGCATGATGTGGAGGGGTGATGTGGTAAGGGTGATGTGGTAAGTGTGATGTGGTAAGGGTGATGTGGAGGTGTGATGTGAAGGGGTGATGTGGTAGGTGTGATGTGGTAAGGGTGATGTAGTAAGTGTGATGTGGATGGGTGATGTGGTAAGGGTGATGTAGTGTGATGTGGTAAGGGTGATGTGGTAAGGGTGATGTGGTAAAGGTGGTGTAGTAGGTATGCTGTGGAGGGGTGATGTGGTAAGTGTGAAGTAGTAAGTGTGATGTGGAGGGGTGATGTGGTACGGCTGATGTGGTAAGGGTGATGTAGTAGGTGTGATGTGGAGGGCTTATGTGGTAAAGGTGATGTAGTAGGTATGCTGTGGAGGAGTGATATGGTAAGGGTGATGTGGTAAGGGTGATGTGGTAAGCGTGATATAGTAGGTGTGATGTGGAAGGGTGATATGATGAGAGAGAAAGAGTAAGACCAAAGAGAGACAGGCTGAATTAACAGATGGACAGAAAAAAACCCACAAGAAAATTGAGTCAGAAAGACAGTCAGAGAAACAGGCAAAGTGACAGAGAGACGGACAGACAGATATCCAGACAGAGACGTACAGACAGACATACAGACTGGCAGAGAGAGAGCCAACTGACAGATGGACCAAGAGAGAAACATCTCTACTATACTAATTTTATAACAAGGTCTCCTTGTCCTCTGGTCATTGCTGCGTTAGTGACAGGGGCAAACAACATGGGTGACTAAGAAGGCAGCAGCAGTTAAGTCCCTCTATAATGCCCCTGGACAGTATGTCATCCCAGAACAAATCACTGAAAATAATCATTCAGTTTCACGTACGCATACAAGCATTTACACACACACCAGATCAGGTGCCTGTGCATGCAAATACACATACATACACACACACACGCGCGCACGCATGCATACACACACCCAAGGACACACGCAAAGGGGCACACGCACTCACGCACGCACATACATACAAAGACGCACGCGCGCCCCACACACACGCGCACGCACACACACACATACACACACACACGGGATAGCCTAGTGGTCAGAACATTGCGCTGGAATTTGACGACCCGAGTTCGATTCCCGTTGGAGGGGATTTTTCCCCTGGCGTTAACATCAGTGCTGACTCTACTATCCCCAAAAGTCTTTCGGATGAGACTATAAACCGAGGCCCCGTGTGCAAACACACGCAGAACATCTTGCGCACACGTTAAATCCTGTTCCGCTTTTCGTAAGTGTAGGCCATTGTGTGCCAATGGGGACAATATTTACACAACTGCATACACAAAGGGACTGGATGAAAAAAGCAATTGAGCGATTATCCCATTACCCTCGATATAAAAGAATAAAATTAAATTAAAATAAAACACGCACACATGCACGCATCCACACATATGACACAATACACTCCACCCACACTGCATCCACACCATCCATACCTCCCACACCAACCAAACATCCACATCACCTACACCACCCACACCACACCCACATGACCCCACCAAACCCACATATGACCCGCACCACACCCACCACATGACCAACACCACACCCACATATGACACGCCACTCCCACAATATGACCCAAACCACACCCACCATATGACCCACACCACACCCACCACATGACCCACACCACACCCACATCACACGACCCACACCATACACACCCCATGACCAACAGCTTCACACCACACCACACACACACACACTCACTAGGACTGCAATGCAAGGACTGCTTGCTATCTGCTCATTGCTGTCTGACTGGTCTAAGGGAAACAGCCACTCTTTGTAACTATACAGCACAGGATACAGTCACTGACTGTATGTGTCATCACACAACAAACAGGTAATGCATGACAATAATAATTCAGTGGCAGCAAGCGGTACACACACACACACACAAGCGCGCGCGCGCGCACACACACACACACACACACCACACACACACACACAGATGCATGCATACCTAGGGGTTGTGGTGTATGTGTGTATGTGTGTGTGTGTGCTGGCACGCGCGTGCGCACGTACGCGCACACGTAAGCATGAATCCGTTCGTGAGTGCGCGCGCGCGCGCGCGCGCGCGCGCGCGCGCGCGTGCGTGCGTGCGTGCGTGCGTGTATGTATGTATGTATGTATGTATGTATGTATGTATGTATGTATGTATGTATGTATGTATGTGTGCGTGTGTGTGTGTGAGTGTGAGTATGAGTGTGTATGTTCTTTTTGTATTCTTTTATATCGAAGATAATGGGATAAGCACTCGTGCTTTTGTACACCCAGTCCCCGTGTGTATGCAGTTTTCTAAATATTGTCATCTGTTCCCACCGGCACACAATAGCCTACTCTTACGAAAAGCGGAACACGATTTAACGTGTTCATAAGATGTTCTGCGAGTGTGTGTTGTGTGTGTGTGTGCGCGCGCGCGTGCGTGCGTGCGTGCGTGCGTGCGTGCGTGCGTGTGCGCGCGCGTGTGTGTGTGTGTGTGTGTGTGTGTACGTCCGTGCATTTTGCGTGCATCTTTGCATACGTTCCCACTCGCATGCGCGCGTGTGTGCGTCTGTGTATGTACGTGCTAGCATTTGTGCGCATCCTGGCAGGCGTGCGCCCTTGCATGCGCGGTTTTGTGTGTGCACGCGGGCATGTGCATGTGTCCGTGCACGCGTGCGTGCGTGCGTGCGTGCCCGCACGTTTACTCGCGCGTTCGTGCGCGTGCATGCTCGCGCGTTTGCGCGTGTGTGTGTGCGCGGTGTGTGCCTGCGCGCGTGTCTGTGTGTATAATGCCTATGGACAGGATGTCATCCCAGAACAAATCAATGAAAATAATAATTCAGTGGCACGGACATATGCAAGCGCTTGCACACACACCAGATCAGGTGCATGTGCGTGCGAACACACACACACACACACACCACAATAACACACACAGACACACACGCACGAGCCCGCACGCACGCTTGCAAGGACACGCGGAAAGGGGCACACGCACCTACACACACACATACAAATGCCTAGGTATGGATGCACGTCTCTGTGAGTGTGTGTGTGTGTGTGTGTGTGTGTGTGTGTGTGTGTGTGTGTGTGTGTGTGTGTGTGTGTGTGAATGATGTGGTGTGCTCTGGTGTGGTTTGGCAGTGGGAGTGGATGTTGTATTAGTGTTGTGTCTGTGTAGAACGTGCGTACACGTGTGCTTGTATATGTGTGTTTCTACGTGTGCGTGTTTGCGTGTGTGCGCGCCCTTACTCGTGCGTGCGTGCGTGTGGGTGTGTGCTGTGTACTGCCACTGAATTATTATTATCATGCATTACATGTTTTTTTTAGATGAGACACTGTCAGCGACTGCTACAGATTTTGGGGGTTGAACAAGGGAGGTGACCTGACTGTATCCTGTGCTGTATAGTTACAAAGAGTGGTTGTTTCCCTTAGACCAGTCAGACAGCAATGAGCAGACAGCAAGCAGTCCTTGCATTGTAGTCCTAGTGAGTGTGTACGTGTGTGTGTGTGGTGTGGTGTGAAGGTGTGGGTCATGTGGTTTTGGTGGTGTGGGTCATGTGGTGTGGGTGGTGTGGGTCATGTGGGTCATGTGGTGTGGGTGTGGTGTGAGGGAAGTATAGGTGGTGTGAATGAAGTATAGGTGGTGTGAATGCTGGGGGTGGAGTGTATTGTTGGGTGTGGGTGATGTGGGTTATGTGTTATGTGATGTGGGGTGTGCAGTGTGGTGTGTGCAATGTGGTTGTCTGGTGTGTGATGTGGTTGTGAGATGTGGTGTGTGATGTGGTGTGTGTGTGGTGTAATGTTTTCATGTGGAAAAGCGATGTGGTCCTGTCATGTGGTGTTTTGTTTTCGATGTGCTGAGGGATGGAGGTTTGTGACAAGGATGATGTGGTGATGTGTCGGTGATGTGGTAAAGGCGATGTGGCAAGGGTTTGTGTAGATATGGTAAGGTGAGTTGATGTGGCGATGTGGCAAGGGTGGTGTGGTGATGTGGTATGGGGGATGTGGTATGGGGGATGTGGTAATATGGTGTGGCAAGGGTGATGTGATACCGGAGATGTGGTGTGTTAGTGTGATGTGGTGAAGTGGTGGGTGATGTGGTGCAGGCAATGTCATGATCTGTGGGCGATGTGGTAAAGGTGATGCGATGTGGTGATGTAGTAACGGTGATGCGATGTCGTACAGTTGTGATGTGGTGATGAGGTAAAAGGATATGGTGATGTGATGTTCTCGTGCGAGTTCTGCGAGTGTGGTTTGTGAAGGATGGGTGTTTTGCTGTGGTGGATGTGGTGTACATGATGTGGTGTGGGTGATGTGGTGTGCTGTGGGTGTGTAGTGAATGTGGTGATTTGGCAGTGGGGGGTGATATTGTGTTTGTGTCCATGTCGAATGTGTGTACATGTGTGATTGTATATGCGTGCTTCTACGTGTGTATGTGTGGGCGCTTGTGTGTGTGTGCGCGCGCACGCCTCTGTGTGTGTGTGTGTGTGTGTTGTGTGTGTGTGTGTGTGTGTGTGTGTGTGTGTGTGTGTGTGTGTGTGTGTGGGTACCGCTTTCTGCCACTGAATTATTATTGTCATGCATTACCTGTTTCTTGTGAGATGACACACTGTCAGTGACGTTACAGATTTAGGGGTTGAACAAGGGAGGTGACCTGACTGTATCCTGTGCTGTTAGTTACAAAGAGTGGTTGTTTCCCTTAGACCAGTCAGACAGCAATGAGCAGATAGCAAGCAGTCCTTGCATTGCAGTCCTAGTGAGTGTGTATACGTGTGTGTGTGTGGTGTGGTGTGAAGGTGTGGGTCATGTGGTTTTGGTGGTGTGGGTCATGTGGTGTGGGTGGTGTGGGTCGTGGGGGTGTGATGTGGGTGAGGTGGTGTTGGGGAAGTATGGGTGGTGTGGATGTTGTGTGAGTGGGGTGTATTGTTTGGTGTGGGTGATGTAAGTTATGTTATGTGATGTGGGTGTGATGTGTGAGATGTGGTGTGTGATGTGATGTGGTGTGTGATGTGGTGTGATGGGTTTGTGGTGTGTGATGTGGTGTGTGATGTGATGTGTGATGTGATGTGTGTGTGATGTGTGTGTAATGTAATGTTTTGATGTGGAAAAGCAATGTGGTCCTGTGATGTCATGTGGTAAGTGGTGGTTTTTTTTATGTGCTGAGGGATGGAGGTTTGTCATAAGGATGATGTGGTGATGTGTCGGTGATGTGGTTAAAGCGATGTGGCAAGGTTCGTGTGGAGATATGGTAAGGTGAGTTGCTGATGTTAGAATGTGGCAAGGGTGGTGTGGTGATGTGGTAAGGGTGATGTGGAAAGGGGTTGTGGAAAGGTGATCTGGTGATGTGGCAAGGGTGATGTGATAACACATGTGGTGTGTTAATGTGACGTGGTGAATTGGTGGGTGATGTGGTGATGTGGTAGGGCAATGTGATCTATGGGCGATGTGGTGATGTGGTAAAGGTGATGCGATGTGATGTGGTAAAGGTGATGCGATGTGGTAAAGGTGTGGAAAGGTGATGTGGTGATGTAAAGGTGATGCGATGTCATACAGGCGTGATGTGGTGATGAGGTAAAAGCGATGTGATGTGGTGAAGGTGTGGAAAGGTGATGTGGTGATGTGGTAATGGTAGTATGGAGGATGTATGGTGCACGTGATGTGTGGTGTCGGTTTTCTCGTGCGAGTTCTGCCGGTGTGGTTTGTGAAGGTTGGGTGTTTTGCTGTGGTGGATGTGGTGTACATGATGTGGTGTGGTGTGGGTGATGTGGTGTGCTGTGGCTGTGCAGTGAATGTGGTGTGGTTTGGCAGTGGGGGTGGATGTGTTTGTGTCCGTGTCGAATGTGATGTTGTATATGCAAGTTTGCACGCAGAACATCTTGCGCACACGTTAAATCCCCGTTCAACCTTTCGGAAGAGTAGGCCATCGTGTGCCGGTAGGAGCGGATGACAAAATTATAACAAACCAGCATGCACACAGGTGTCGTGTTTAGACACCATCCCTGAGGAAAAATCGGGGAGTTGGAGTCCCAGAGCGGCTCGGGGCTATAGGTATATGGCAACGTTCTGGTGGCTCCTGTAACAGTACTGGAACCATTCATATCGGTCAATGCCCTGTTACAGACGGTAC
Organism: Stramonita haemastoma; assembly: GCA_030674155.1. Taxonomy (NCBI): domain Eukaryota; kingdom Metazoa; phylum Mollusca; class Gastropoda; order Neogastropoda; family Muricidae; genus Stramonita; species Stramonita haemastoma. Next base: position 88,969 of record JASPKP010000064.1, read on the forward strand.
TTCGTGCCTCGTTCAAAACATAAGTATGTAGGGGTATGTGTGGGTATTAATACTTGTATGGATAGATGTGTGCGTGCGTGCGTCTGTGTGTGTGAGTGCGCGGGTGCGTGCGTGCGTGCAGAGGGAGAGATAGTGTGAGAACAACAATTATGACAATAAATGAAAGCTTTACTGACAGGGCAAAGCAAGTATAATAAATCATTATGTGTATAGCACGACACCCCTTTTTTTTTTGGGGGGGGGGGTGGGGGGGTGGGGGGGGCGCTATCTTATCCGTGGTTTTTTTTCTCTAAATACAAACATTTTTGAAAAGAGAATTTAAAACGAAGTGTGTACTTCTAATATTAAGAAAAGAGCTGTAAACATTTCCCTGATAACGTTTTCTGGCTGTACCGTCACGGGAAAAATAATTATAGAATAGAGTAAAAAAAAGTACAGATTAAGAGTAATTTAAGAGCTAAAAATTACATAAGCGTTGTGTCAGAGTAAAGAATTTACAGAGTGAGAGTAATATAATTGTAACGAATTACAGAATAAGAGTAATAGAGTAAAGAATTACATAACAAGAGTTATGTCAGAGTAAAGTAGTACAAAAAAAGAGTAATATAGGAGTCAAGAATTACAAGAGTTGTGTCAGAGTAAAGAAATACAGAGTAAGACAAATGTACGAGTAAAGAATCACAGATTAAGAGTAATATAAGAGTAAAGAATTACATGACAAGAGTTATGTCAGAGGGAAAAAAATACAGAGTAACAGTAGCCTTATGTAAGAGTAAAGGATTACATAAGAGTTATGTCGGAGTAAAGAATTATAGAGTAAGATCAATGTAAGAGTAAAGAATTACAGATTAAGAGTAATATAAGAGTAAAGAATTACATAACAAGAGTCATGTTAGAGTAAAGAATTAAAGAGTAAGAGTAACATAAGTACAAGAATAATTATACACAATACATTTTTGCAATGCTTACAACTGTGGAGGGGTGAGAGCTTTTGCCTTCATCATTTCGAAACAAAGAGCCCCCCCCCAAAAAAAAAAAAAAAAAAAAAATAATAATAATAAAATAAAAAACAAAGGAAGAAAAATTGACACACCTCACAGCATTGTCCTGGGGTGAAGGAACCCATCCCAGTGTTGTCGCCTTTGAAATCATGTTGCCTTGTGATCGTACTTTATCCCGTGGCTTGGGAATGCAGTTATGTGATCTAAACATAGGATTTTACTATAAGGGGATGCAGACTACACAACTAGGAAAACACACACACCCGCACGCCACACACACTGTCTATATATGTACAATAATATTAAACGGGAAAGCTCCAAAGAAAATTGTGGAAAATTTTTCCAATAAAAAACAGGCCTACTTAAGGTCACGACGGAACAATCTGCCTCCCTTTAAATTAAAGCTACCTCCTTCAAAACAAAAAGTTTTAAGAAACGTTTTCAAAAACATCTGATGTACAGATATTCAGTCCACATTTTTCTTTTCATTTTGTCTTGGTTTATCATATATTTTGTGGTCTCGATTTTAAAGAAAAAAGTCTTCCTCATTTGTGTTTCTTTTTAATATAGGTTAACATTTTCTTTTGAATAATTTTGAAGTCTATTTTTAGTGTGGACACGATGAAAAAAAAAAGTTCTGTAAACTTGAATCTTTTACCCTCAATAAATATCATTTTGGTTATAACACACACCCCACACACACACACACACACACACACACACACACACACACACACACACACACACATATATATTGCAAAAATGTTCAAAATTATTATTGTTTTATTTTTATATTTATTTATTTATTTTATACTTTATACCACTTTATGTCACAGCAGATTTCTCTGCATGAAATTCGGGCTGCTCTCCCCAGGGAGAGTGCGTCGCCACAAGTGCAGCGCCTACCCATTATTTTTTTTCCTCAGGGATGGTGTCTAAACACAACACCTCTGTGCATGCCGAGATTTTTTAAAATATAATTTTGTCATCTGCTCATACCGGCACACAATGGGCACACGCGGAACAGGGTTTTAACGTGTGCGCAAGATGTTCTGCGTGCGTTCGCACACGGGGCCTCGGTTTATAGTCTCATCCGAATGACTTTGATATTCAGTTCGATTTTTTCGTCAAACTGGGAAGAAAGGGTGAGGCTGGGTACGAACCCAGAACCTCACGGTTCACTTGTTGGCAGGCGAACGTCTTAACCACCCTGCCACCTTCTTTCCTTAGAAGGAAGTTGATATTTGTTGATATTTGCTGGTACTAGCTTCTAGCAGCAAATAATCCTTTCACGGGATAATTTTTTGTAAACCCTGTGAAACAGTCTTCCCAGACGGCGGAAGTCTTTTTTTTTTATCTCAACCATAACCTAAAGAATAATTATTCAAGAAGCTGGTTTTCATAATTTGAATAAAAAAAGTGTCTTACCTTGACTGATAGACCCGTTCCTCTTAGACCTCTGGCATCAGGTCTATTCTTGAGCAATACAATCGTTCCTCATTGTCCCACATGTAAAGAGGAAAACCAAAAAGTGATGCAGAGTTTACCATTCTCTAAGTCCATGACAGGGGCAACAGGAGCATACAGGCAGGGTTGGACAGCCGGCACTGACCAGGAAGTAACACCGACAATCAGCTGCCAAATCATCACACATTTTCTGGCACCGACGGCAAAATACAAGGCTCATGCTCGTCACAGTGTCAAATCACAAGCATTGCTTTCAGTTATGTTTCACATGAAAAAAAAATGTAACTGTTGCCGTTTAGGAAGAAAATGAACTTCGAACTGAAGAAGCCGAGGTGAAGGGTCGAGCTGACGTCACGAAACTGTCGGGGTGCACACGCCGGGCTCTAACCTTTTCTTTTACTTTCAAAAGATACAATTCGATTCAAATATTTCATTATCAGTTCTCATTATCACAGGTAGAATATCGAACAAAATATGGAAGACTTCAACTCGGCATAAGTCATCTTTAAAAAAAATCTGGTCAACTGACCTGTCTGTCTAGACCCCAAACCTCTATGAAATCCAGCAAGCCAGTCGGCTGAACACTCCATTTCTGTACTCATTTTAATGGTGGACTATGCAATACTTACTGCACTCTTTTCATAAACCACAAAGCGATGGATTTTTTTTTCGAAGTTTTCAAGATATCAGTCGAACAGAAAATACGCATCACCTTTTTTAACTCTAAGAAAGAAAGGCCGGTAACCAAATTCGTTTCAAACCTTTTGGACACAAGGCGAGTAAAAAGTTTACCAAATAATTAGATTTTGTTTATAAACAATGTTTATGGACTCACCCTCTCTCTTTCAATCCCTTCACCCCTAGATAAATTCTCTCTCTCTCTCTCTCTCTCTCTCTCTCTCTCTCTCTCTCTCTCTCTCTCTCTCTCTCTCTCTCTCAACACAGTTGTCAAGTCATAACCATGGTCAATAGCTACCATTTGGTTTGGGGGTCTGGGATGTCTCACGAAGAAAGACAGCACAGTGCCATCGTGAAGAGAACTAACGAGTATGTGTTAACTTGACTATAAGATGAAATTACTGAAAATGTTCAAGTGTGTGTGTGTGTGTGTGTTGTGTGTGTGTGTGTGTGTGTGTGTGTGTGTGTGTGTGTGTGTGTGTGTGTGTGTGTGTGTCGTGTGTGGTGTGTGTGTGTTGTGTGCGTGCGTGCGTGTGTCTATGCCAAGTTCGCTCTGAGTGGATGGTATCTAACACTAACACTTTTGTGCGTAATGTCCAAGATACCATCACACTGAGAGAGAGAGAGAGAGAGGAGAGAGAGAGAGAGAGAGAGAGAGAGAGAGAGAGAGAGAGAGAGAGAGAGAGAGAGACAGGAGACAGACAGACAGACAGACAGACAGACAGACAGACAGAGAGAGAGTGCGTGCGTGCACGAGTGTTCTGAACAGAGAGCATCTGCGTAATATCCAAGTTACCATCATACTACTATGTCTTTTGATAGTGCGAGTGAGCGAGCGAGCGTGCGTGCGTGCGTGCGTGCATGCGTGTGTGTGTTGCCCGATAATAACTTAAGGCGGATACTATTTATCACTTGTTTCTTCTAATTCCCTAAACTCTGAACTGTGCTTTCGTCAGTTACACCGAATTTGATACACACTGTCTGCTTAGCTTTGCTGTTTTGAACCTTGTTGGACACAAATTCACCCTGCTGGAGTGATCGAGTCACAACATTATAGAACTTCATGCTCATATACTTGAACTGGCGTCATAAATCAACGGAAAATCTGAGCTTCTAAACTGGTATAACTGCGAAATGAGTCAGCTTAAATCGGATAGGTAAACAGCTCTGCAATATGATTTTAAGCTGTGGAATGAATATTGCTACACGCGAAACACAATGCATATTACTAACACATCCGATGCACAAAATCACAATTGCCAAATACACACGTTGTGCTTGTACTCAAGGTCCATACAGGGAGGATCTGCCATTCCTTCTTACCAAAACCCATCCCCTCAATTTCACATCCAAAATGTGTGTGGAAAGCGTTTTCCTGTGTGAATTTCAATGTTCTAAAATTTCAGATTTTTTCGATACTGGGAAAAATAAAGCTCAGCAGTGCCCAAATCAAATGGCTGGTTTGCTTTACACAAAAGTAAATTAATGGTAAAATGGGTTGGGGGTAGTGGCGACAGACAGCGGCAAAGGCAAGCTGCTGTTGCTGATGGGGACAGAAAGCAAGCAGACCTTTCCTGCAGTACAAACACAACAACGGGGCTGGAAAAGTGGACGTAAGCAGCACAGCACAGCTGGAGTATTGCCTTTTTCTGCCTAGGAAACAGAAATGTTGGGTGCTGCTCATGTCCACCTTGACAGCTAAAAGCTAAAACCTCCTATGAAGAAAAGACAGGAGAGGGGTCACTAGTTCAGGTACTCACTGACTGTCCACACCTGTGTACAGCTGGTCACGCTGTCGTCATCACGCCATTATCGTCGTTATCCTCATGTATCAGCCGTTATCGTCGTTATCCTCATGTATCAGCCATTATCGTCGTTATCCTCATGTCTCAGCCATTATCGTCGTTATCCTCATGTATCAGCCATTATCGTCGTTACCCTCATGTATCAGCCGTTATCGTCGTTATCCTCATGTTATCGTCGTTATCCTCATGTATCAGCCATTATCGTCGTTATCTTCATGTATCAGCCATATCGTCGTTATCCTCATGTATCAGCCATTATCTTCGTTATCCTCATGTATCAGCCGTTGTCGTCGTTATCCTCATGTATCAGCCGTTATCGTCGTTATCCTCATGTATCAGCCATTATCGTCGTTATCCTCATGTATCAGCCGTCATCATGGTGCACATACATTGTATTGCACACAACTTTGTCCTGTCTTTTGTTCTATAGAATTTTTCCAGGGCAACTCTTCTTGCTGTGGGTTCTTTTACGTGCACTGAATGCATGTTGCACACAGTACCTTGGTTTATCCCGTCGTCGTGCAGGCGCACACTTGTCTGGCCGTCGCTGTGGTTGCCTTTTATCATTGATGACAGGTAAATGTATTGAGCAGGAAACCTTGTAATGCGTACACAGAAATTCTAGTCAAATTCACAAAAAGTTGTGATATAGTTTACGTTTTATTCCAACTTTCTATAGGGTATGCAAAAATATGGCAAATGGTTTTCCTAAAGATACGTCTAAAAAAAGAATCGGAAAAAAACTGCTGTGTAACTCCCTCATGCAAAGTCCCGGTAAACTATTTCATCTTTCACGACATGGTCAACCTATTTATTGAGAAATTTGCATACTTTTTTTATCAGTTATAAAAATGTAATGCACCTATAGCACACGAAAGAGAATGTGGTTTCTAACTTTTCTTTTGAAACAAGTTTCAAGTGACTTTGCTTATTATCTGACATTGACTGCGCTTATTTTCAACTGGTAATTGATTTTGTACATTTTTTAATTCAAAGGTACGTCATTTTATTAATTTGAGGGGGAAAAATTAAGATTGCTGAGTGTACGCATTTTCGGGAACTGCTCTTTACTTTTACCTGCCATAACAAACACAATTTCAAAAGAAAAAGACCTAACGGATCTTCTTTCTTCCACTCTCCTCTTTTCAAAACATTTACTCGTTTTTTTAATCATCCGTTTTTCCGTCCAAAACGTCTTTAAGAGCTTAAAAAGAAATTACATCAAAATGGATGTTACCTTTTTTCACATGATAGGAGAGTGGAACAACGAAGACAGGTGCTGTGCCTGTTTCAGTGTTCAATCTACACTAGTTGTTGTGCCTGCCCATGTGGCCTATAGTGGCAAAACCTCTCCTCGTCACCTCCACTGATAACAACGCCAGAAATACTTGTGCATCGTTTCCTCCATACATTTCTAAAACCATCATTTACAATCCGTTTCATCATGATTTCTTTGTCTAGTGGGTAATACGGGGGGGGTTGCGAGATTACGGGCATTTTTTTTTTCATTTTGAAAGACATTTTTGGAGAAGAGAAAAACATTTATGTACGAATATGATTCAAACCCTGTACATCTAAAACAAAGCTCAAATCTATGTTTGGAAAATGTCTGGTTGTACCTCTATTCCAAAAACCAGAGAGTAATTCAATTGTTCACAATTTTGCACTGCTTCAAACTGTGGAGGGACGAGAGATTTTGCCTTCATCATATCAAACACAAGTGAAAAAAAGTAACTCACAGATCACAGCAGCCTCCTGACGTGGCGGCAGCCACTACAAAGTTGTCGCCCTTGAACTCGTGTTGTCTCGTGGTCGTAAACCATCCGTGACCTTGTAGATGTGTATGCAAAATCGCGTGCACCTACACAAAGGGTTTTACTTTAAAGGAATGTAGACTACTAGCACACACACACTCACAAATGCTAAAAATGGGGGGAGGTACCATCGTTTAACTTAAATCAATTGTGTGTGTGTGTGTGTGTTGTGTGTGTGTTGTGTTGTGTGTGTGTGTGTGTGTGTGTGTGTGTGCTGGCACGCGCGTGAGCACGTTCGTGCACACGCACGCACGCACGCACGCATGCGTACGTGTGTGTGTGTGTGTGTGTGTGTGTGTGTGTGTGTGTGTGTGTGTGTGTGTGTGTGTGTGTGTGTGTGTGTAGCTTTCTTCAATTTAACGTCTCTTCACTCATAGTGATATTAGACGAGAAACAAATGTAAAATAAATTGTGTCACTTGTTTGCGTGAGTGTGTTATGTGCGAGTGTGTGAGTATGTATGTCAGTGTACGTGCCTACATGTGGATATGAGCAAGTATGTGTGAGCGTGCGTGTGCCAACTCGTGTGTTGTGTGTGTGTGTGTGTGTGTGTGTGTGTGTGTGTGTGTGTGTGTGTGTGTGTGTGAGTGTGCATGCGTGCAAGTATGCATGTAGGTTTGGGTTTGGTAACTAAGGTGGATGTGTATGTATTTATCCCTTTGAGTGACTGAGAGAATTAAAAGTAACATGAATAGAATAACCTCACCTACATGTGTCTATCCCTTATCAATCTTAAACCCAAATTCAGACCCATATAATCTATTTCTTGAAGAAAAACGGGAAGGGGGGGGGGGGGTATAGTCCTCATCAAATCAAACTCTAACCAGAAAATTTACAAAAATTCTTCAACAGGGCTTTTAACTAAACTTTTGACTATTTCAAACATAATCACATTATCGGCCAATAATTTTTCATATGACATTACTGAAAACGTATTTATGAGAGTACTATGAAATAGGGTTGAAGTAGTTTACAGTGAAAAATTATATGTCTAGGTGATAAATCAGAGCCACATTTACATCTTATTTCTTTACAGAATTTAGTTCTAAAAGCGTCCATTTGAAATCTATATATCAGGCTTCTTAACAGTCTGTTATAATAATGGCACACTCTGTCACATCTCAATGACTCTGTTCTTGAAGAATCCTTTCGTAAATTATAAATATGGTTCCAACAAGCTTTCTCCAGTAAATGGTTGCCCTCCTGAATACTAAGTGGAAGATTTAGAGGTGTTGTTATCTTCAGCATCAATGTCCATTGCAGCAGCTTTTGCGGAACTGTCAGCCCATTCTTTTCCATGAATTCCGCAATGTGATGGAATCCAGCAAAAGGCAATGGTAGTACCTCGTAAAGAAAGAAAGTGTACAAGATTAGAATTTGAATGATTAATTCTCCTCTTACTTTTGTGCTAAAAGTTTTAAGTGCTTGCAAAACAGATTTAGAATCAGTGCAAAACACCTTATACATACATATTCATTGGTAAATCTAATTTTAAAAAATCAAAGCCATTAACACAGCTATAAGTTCTGCAGTAAATATAGAATAACTTTTGCCTATATGATAGGATTTTTCTATCTTTATTGTTGAAACTACAAAAGCAGATCCAGCCTGCCCACTTTCAACTACAGAACCGTCAGTAAAAACTTTAAGATAATCACGTGTGTGTGTGTTCGTGTGTGTGTGTGTGTGTGTGTGTGTGTGTGTGTGTGTGTGTGTGTGTGTGTGTGTGTGTGTGTGTGTGTGTGTGTGCGTCTTTCACCTCCTATAAACCTGCCTTAAATCACCTTTTGATAGACTTTAGAACAAACACATACACATACGCACGCACTCATGCGCGCGCGCGCGCACACACACACACACACACACACACACACACACACACACACACACACACGTCTGATATCACTATTTAGTGGAAGGACGTTAAACTGAAGAACACACACAAACACACACACACACGCACGCACGCACACACACACCCTTATTTTTCTGACAATAATACACAAGCCTCGTAAGAATGATTTTCTCTCCATAAGCTTAGTAGTAGTAGTAGTAGTAGTAGTAATAGTAGTAGTAGTAGTAGTAGTAGTAGTAGTAGTAGTAGTAGTAGTGGTAGTAGTAGTAGGAGGAGGAGGAGGAGGAGTAGGAGTAGGAGGAGGAGTAGGGGAGGAGGAGGAGGAGGAGGAGTAGGAGAGGAGGAGGAGGAGGGAGGAGGAGGAGTAGCCCATCAGTCTCGGAAGACTATGGAGTTGCGCTCTAGTCTTTAGAGCACAAAGCCTGGGTAAATAAGTATGGAGGGCAAGCTGTTACCCATGCAGCAGACCCCCCCTCCCCCCTCTCCACGCCACTGGAATGATCCATTGGAAAGGCAATGACCGATACGAATGGTTCCAGTACCGTCGCAGGAGCCACCAGAACGTTGCCATATACAGCCCCGAGCCACCCTGGGACTCCAACTCCTCGATTTTTCCACAGGGATGGTGTCTAAACACGACACCTGTGTGCATGCTGGTTTTCTTTTTTATAATTTTGTCATCTGCTCCTACCGGCACACAATGGCCTGCTCTTCCGAAAGGCGGAACGGGGTTTTTAACGTGTGCGCAAGATGTTCTGCGTGCGTTCGCACATGGGGCCTCGGTTTACAGTCTCATCGGAATGACTCCATAAGCTTACCAATGTTAGAAGTTAGTGCTATGGGCCTATACCTAGTGGGATCAGTTTTAGGCTTTCCTTGCTTATGAATGGGAACAATAATAGACTGTTTCTAGTTCATTGGCATCACACCTTCAGTCCAACATTTTTGGAAAAGTTTATGCATAAGAAGAATGAAGTTTTCTGGTAACTGGTTAAGCATATCATTAGATATGGCGTCTAATCCAACAGACGTTTTCTTATTCGGAAGAGAAAACAATACGTCTTTTACTTCATTGATTGTTATTGGGGCATTGATGCAATCAGTATTATCAGAACTTGGGTCTTTATATTCTTCTTTGTTCTCTTCAACTTTTCTATATTTAGCGCTTTTAGGTGAGAGACCTTCAACACACATGGACTCTGATATAGAATATACTAATGAAAAAAAGGAGGAAAATCGAAACGTCATGGTTGCAGATGCCCTGTCCGATATTGAAAATATTCTGACTACTTAAAAGTTTGTACAGATGGATCAGTTTTAGAAAATCATGACACAGGCTCTGCATTCGTCATACCAGCACTTAAAGTAGAAAAATCGTACTATCTTGGTAAACATTTCAGTGTTTACAGTTGAACTTATTGCAATTCTTATGGCTCTTATCTATATTCATGATGTTCCATGTTTCTTCTTTCAGATCATACTTTGTGTTGACTCGAAGTCGGTATTGATGCTCTGAAATCCCCAGATCTTCATTCACCTCCTAAGTTAAAGAGGTATTCCTGTTTCATTTTGTTGGATACCTTCTCACGCTGGAATTTGTTCAAACGAGTGGGCTGAGAGTTGCAAAAAAGGGGGCAAGACGTGAAATGGGATCGATAGAACTGCATGTTCCCTTATGTATACAAGAGAGATACCGTATATTAGAGCAAACATCATGGGGTAAGTTAAAAGAATCTGGTCAATTCAAGGGACGGTCTTTAAAGAGTCGTCTGACTACTGCCCATATTTCTTGTTATATGGCTCCTTTTCAAAAAGATTTAAGCTTTCTAACTGTAAGAAGGTTAAGTTCATTATATTTTAGAATGAAATATTAAAAGCATTCCTTACTAAATTTTGCAAAAATGTCAGATGTCTGTGTGCAGATCATATTTCAAACACTCAATATCATATTTGAGTGCCCAATTGTAAAACCATTTTTGCCTGCATTTTCTGAGCAGTCTCTGGAAAATGTTTTTGATAATTCAAAGTAAGCCTTTGCCATTGTTGGATGCTTATTGCACAGCCCACTTGAATATTTATTGTAGTTACGTTATTATCGTTAAATGTTCCTACTTTGTCGAGTTTCAATTTTGCTCCTGTTTTTAAGCGTATCATTATAACTTTTTTAAAGCGTACAAAAATACCACCATTAATGCTATCTTATGACGTTTTCTCTTTCCACCCCTTCCACTCACTTCAATAACTTCCATTACACTTTCCACTTTTCTCGTCTAATATCACTTAGAGTGAACAGACGTTAAATTGAACAACAACAACAACAACAACAACAACAAACACACACACACACACAACCCCACACACACACACACACACACACACACACACACACACACACACACACACAACACACACACACAATACACACACACACACATACACACACACACACACACTGATGTTAACTCCTGAGTTACCATCAGTGCTGACTCCACTCTCCCCGAAAGTCCTTCGGATGAGACTTTAAACCGAGGCCCCGTGTGCAAACGCACGCACAACATCTTGCGCACACGTTAAATCCTGTTCCGCTTTTCGTAAGAGTAGGCCATCGTGTGCCGTGGGAACAGTTTGGTATTTACAAAACTGCATACACACGGGGACTGGATGTAAAAAAGCACAAGAGCGCTTATTCCATTATCCTCGATATAAAAGATTAAATATAAATATATAAAAAACACCCCACACACACACACACACACACACACACACACACAAAACACACACACACACACACACACACACACACAGCGAGAGAAAGAGAAGACGGAAAGGGAGGGAAGACAGACACACAGAAAGAGGTAGAGAGAAACAGACAGACGGACGGACCGACCGACCGACCGGCCGACCGACAGACAGACGACAGTGGTTCGGGAGTAAACACTGACCATGAATGCGCAGGGTCCATGTTCAAATCTCGTCTAAAGCCGAACGTTGCCCCATCCAGGTATAGCTGTGGGCTGGGTTCCAGTCTCGCAGATGACACGAAAAAACAGGAAACCTCTGTCAAGACACATTTAACTCACGTTAAAGAACCCAGGCAGCTAGCAGTTCTTATCAAATCTGTGTGGAAACACTAGCTACGACAGACGTCTGAATATTAGGTCAGCACAGCAGCTAAATTTCAGGCCAGCACACACAGCTAACTTTCAGATCAAAGCTGAATATCAGATCAAACAGACAGCTCAATATCAGATCAACACAGACAGGTAAACTTCAGATCAACACAGACAGCTAAACTTCTGATCAACACAGACAGCCCAATATCAGATCAACACAGAGAGCTTAATATCAGATCAACACAAACAGCTCAATATCAGATCAACACAGCTCAATATCAGATCAACACAGCTCAATATCAGATCAGCACAGACGTGCTGCAAATGTACGACAAATGGATGCACTGTAGCGATAATTATACAATAAAACCACTTTAAAACGTGACATATGCAATGCTTTAGATCAAAACGCTTCAACTAACGAAACATTAAAACAGGAAATACAAACTATTCACTAGATTAACTCATTCCTCAATGAATGCATGATTTCTCAATGAATGCATTATAGGCACGTTTAAAAGACAAAATACTGCTACCAATCAATCCAATCGCATAATTCAAGTATGAAGCTATGAAAATCAAAATTTGGTGAATAAATCAACCAATCGTATGATTTGAGCATAAAGCTATAACATTTAAAAAACAAAAAAACAACAACACCCAGTGAATTACTCAACCAACCGTTCTATTGAACACAAAGCTATGAAAGTCAAAAACAAGTGAATCAGTCTGCCAATCAAAATATAAAGCTATAAAATGTCAGGGAATATCGGGGAAACTACATCATGTAAAACATGCATAAACCAACAGAATAGAGACGGTTGGACAGGACAGACACGAGACAGAGGGAGAGAAAAAGGGGAGAGAGAGAGAGAGAGAGAGGAGAGAGAGAAGAGAGAGAGAGAGAGAGAGGAGAGAGAGAGAGAGAGAGGAGGAGAGGAGAGGAGAATGACAATGACAATGACAATGAAAATGACAATAGTTTATTGCGATTAAGCTTTTCAGCCCATTCACAAGGGGACAGTGGGAAGGGGATTGGGCACAACACAAATAACCATATTGAACAAAAACAAGAAACAAAATATGGTTTGCAGCCCAAATGATCTTCATGGCATGGTTTCCACGTCATGGTACAAACATACTGGCTCGTGTTATCTTTGTTATAGTTCATTATTCCCGATTCACAACATTAATTGCGTAAAGCTTTCGCCCGTTGCAAAGGGACGGCAATGGGAACGGCAGAGATACACTAGACATACAGTCATTGACAGCACAGCACAAACGATGAAGTCCGTGGCAAGGTGTCCATGTCAATCTGCCTTCTGTCCTTTATGCCCACTGGCTCGTGATATTCCGTCACAGGTATGCGTGCAAAAAGTTTTCTCTCTCTCTCTCTCTCTCCTCTCTCTCTCTCTCTCTCTCTCTCTCTCTCTCTCTCTCTCTCTCTCCCCCTCTCCCCCCTCTCTCTCCCTCTCTCTCTCTTTCTCTCTCTCTCTCTCCCCCCATCTCCCCCCTCTCTCTCCCTCTC
>JASPKP010000639.1:0-12500 GCA_030674155.1 Stramonita haemastoma
TGCATTTTACGGAAGTGTGCCATCAGTTTACGGAAGTGTTGCATTCAATCTATCTCGCGGTGTGCCATCATTTTACGGAAGTGTGCCATCAGTTTACGGAAGTGTGCATTCAATCTATCTCGCGGTGTGCCATCATTTTACGGAAGTGTTTATGGCAGTGTGTGCATTCATTCTACTTAACGTGTGCCATCATTTTACGGAAGTGTGCCATCAGTTTACGGAAGTGTGTGCATTCAATCTATCTCGTGTGTGCCATCATTTTACGGAAGTTGATTTATGGCAGTGTGTGTGCATTCAGTCCACTTAACGTGTTCCATCATTTTACGGAAGTGTGCATCAGTTTACGGAAGTGTGTGCATTCAATTTACTCGCGTGTGCCATCATTTTACGGAAGTGTGCCATCAGTTTACGGAAGTGTGTGCATTCAATCTATCTCGTGTGTGCAATCATTTTACGGAAGTGTGCCATCAGTTTATGAAAGTGTGTGTATTCAATCTAACTCGTGTGTGCCATCATTTTACGGAAGTGTGCCATCAGTTTACGGAAGTGTGTGTATTCAATCTATCTCGTGTGTGCTATTTTACGGAAGTGTGCCATCAGTTTACGGAAGTGTGTGCATTCAATCTACCTTGTGTGTCTCATCATTTTACGGAAGTGTGCCATCATTTTACGGAAGTGTGTGCATTCAATCTACCTCGCGTGTGCCATCATTTACGGAAGTGTGCCCTCAGTTACGGAAGTGCGTGCATTCTAAAAAAATTTTTTTTTTAAATTTGGGGGGGTTTTTTCCCGGGGGGTTTTTTTGGGGGGGGCCTTTAGTTTTTGGGGGGTCCCCAAAATTTTTTTTTCCTCATTTTAGGAATTTTGGGCCCCCCAATTTCCGGGGGGCCCCTTTAAATTCCCTTGGGCCCGGGGGTTTTTTTTTTTTTTCCCCCTTTTTTTGGGTTTTTTTTGGGGGGTTTTTTAATTTTTTGGGGGTTTTTTTAAAATTGGGGGTTTTTTTTTTTTTAAAAAGGGGGGGTTTTTTTTTTTTTTTGGGTTTTTTTTCCCTTTTTTTTCCCCCTTTTTTTTTTTAAAGGGGTTTTTTTAATTTTTTTTACCCTCATTTTTAATTTTGGGTTTTTTTTTAAAAAGGGGGTTTTTTTTTTTTTTTTTGGGGGCCTTTTTTTTTTAAAAAAAAATTTTTTTTTAACCTTTTAAAATTTTTAAAATTTTAATTTTTGGGGTTTTTTTTTTTTTTAAAAAATTTTGGAAATTTTTTTAAAAAAGGGGGGGCCCTTTTCCCGGGGTTTTTTTTTTTTTTCCCTTTTTAAAATTTAAAACCCAAAATTTTTTTGGGGTTTTTTTGGGGGGGGGGAACCTTTTGGAATTTTTTTTTTTTTTTCCCTTTAAGGGGGGTTTTTTTTTTTTCCCCCTTTTTTTGGGTCCAAAATTTTTTGGGGGGGGTTTTTGGAAATTTTTTTTTTTTTGGGGGGGCCCCTTTTTGGGGGGTTTGGGGTTTTTTTTGGGGGAATTTTTTTGGGGGGGCCCTCCTTTTTTGGGGGGGGTTTTTTTTTAAAAAAGGGGTTTTCCCTTTTTTGGGGGTTTTTTCAAGGAAATTGGGTTTTTTGGGGTTTTTTTTTTAAAAACCCTTTTTTGGGAAATTTTTTCCCTTTCCCGGGGTTTAAATTTGGGTTTTCCCTTTTTGGGGGTTTTTTTAAAACCCTTTTTTTTTAATTTTGGGTTTAAAACCCTTTTTTTTTTTTTAAATTTCCCCCTTTTTTTTTTTTTTCCACCCTTTTTTTTTTTCCCCTTTTTTTTTAAAATTTTAAAAAAATTTTGGGGGGCCTTTTTTTTTTTTTGGCCCCCCGGGGAAAATTTTTAAAGTTTTTGGGGGGTTTTCCCCTTTTTTTTTTTTTTAAAACCCTTTTTAAAAGGGGTTTTAAAAATTTTTTTTTTTTTAAAATTTGGGGGTTTTAAAAATTTTTCCCGGGGGGTTTTTTTAAAGGGTTTTTTTTAAAAGGGGTTAAATTCCTTTTTGGGTTTTTTTACGGGGGTTTTCCCCCAAAAAATTTTTAAAATTTTTTTGGAAAACCCCCCTTTTTTTTTTCCCCTTTTTTTTTTCCCCCCTTTTTAAAAGGGGGTTTTTTTTTGTGGGAAATTTTTGGGGGTTTTCCCTTTTGGGGTTTTTCCCCTTTTTTTTTTTGGGGTTTGGTTTTTTTTGGAATTTTTTTTTTCCCCTTTCCCCCCCCTTTTTTTTTTTTTTTAAAACCCTTTTTTTGTTTCCCCCTTTTTGGAACCCGTTTTGGGAAAAAAATTTTTTTTTTTTTCCCCCCCTTTTAAAAAAAAGGGTTTTTTTGGGGTGGGTTTTTTTTCCGGGGGTTTTTTTACGGAAGTGGAAAAAAGTTTACGAAATTTTTTAATTAAAACTAAGGGGGCCCTTTTTTGGGGGGGGGTTTGGGGAAAAAAATTTAATTTCCCCCTTTTTTTGGGGGTTGGCCCCGGGGGGGTTCAATTTTTCCTTTTTGGGGGCCCTTTTTTTTTTTAAAGGGGGCCCCTTTGGGTTTTTAACTTCCCTTTTCCCTTTTTTTTTTAAATTTTAAAAATTTTTTTAATTTTTTCCCTTTTTTTTTTTTAAAAAAAAGGCCCAATTTTTGGGGGGGTTTTTTTTTTCCCTTTTTTAAAATTTTTCGGGTGTGCCAAAATTTTTTTTTGGGGGGAAATTTCCGGGGGTTCCCTCATTTTTGGGTGTTTTTTAAAATTTTTTTTTTTTTTGGGGGTTTTTTTTGGGGGGTTTTTTTCGGGGGTTTTTTTTTTTTCCCCCAAAACCTTTTTTTTTTTGGGGGGGTTTTTTTTAAAAAGTTTTTTTGGAAAGGGGGCATTTTTTGGGGGGGGTTTTTTTGGGGGGGGCCCTTTTTTTAAAGGGGTTTTTTTTGGGGGTTTTTTCCAAAAGGGTTTTCCTTTTAAAAAAGGGGGGTTTTTTTTTAAAAGTGTGGTTTTTTTTTTTTTTTTTTTTTTTTTTTTTTTTTTTTTTTTTTTTTTTTTTTTTTTTTTTTTTGAATAATTTTTAAAGGGGAAATTTTTTTTTTCCCTTTTTTTTTTTAAATTTTTTAATTTTCCCAAATTTCGGAAATTTTTTTTCCTTTTTTGGGGGGATTTTGGGGGGTTTTTTTTTTGGGGGAAAAAATTTGGGGGGTTTTTTTTGGGGTTTTTTTAAAAAATTTCCTTTTTCCCAAAATTTTTTTTTGGGGGGGGTTTTTTTTTAAATTGGGGCCCCCTTTTGGGGGGAAATTTTTTTTTTAAAAAAATTTGGGGGGTTTTTTTTTGGGTTTTTTTTTAAAAGGTTTTTTTTAAAGGGGTTTTTTTTTTAAAAAGGGGTTTAAATTTTTTTTGGTTTTTTTGGGGGGGTTTGGGTTTTTGGAATTGGCCCTTTTTTGGGGTTTTTTTTAAATTTTCCTTTTAAAAAATTTTTTTAAAATTTTTTTGGGGGGCCCTTTTAAATTGTGGTTTTTTAAGGGGTTTTCCTTTTTTGGGGGGTTTCAATTTTTTTGGGGGGTTTTTTTTAATTTTTTTTTTTTTGGGTGGGCCCCCCGGGGGTGGCCCCTTTTAAAAATTTTTTTTTTTTTTTCAATTTTATTTCCCCCCAAAAAAAATGTTTTTTTGGGGGTTTTTTTCCCCCCCTTTTTTGGGTTTTTCCAAAGTTTTTGGGGGGGCCCCCCTTTTTCCCCTTTTTTTTAAAGGGGGCCCAGTTTACAAAAAATTTTTTTTTTTCCCCCTTTTTTTTCCCAAAAGGGGTTTTTTTTTTTTTTCCCGGGGTTTTTTTTTGGAAAAAGGTTTTTTGGGTTTTTTTTTTTCCCTTTTTTTTTAAAAAAATTTTTTTTGGGGGGGGGTTTTTATTTTTTTTTTTTTAAAGGGGGGTTTTTTTTTAAAGGGGGGTTTTTTATTTTTTTTCCCTTTTTTGGGGGGGGGTTTTGGGGGCTTTAAAAAATTTGGGGTTTTTTTGGGGGTTTTTTTTAAAAAGGGGGGGTTTTTTTTTTCCTTTTTCCCCTTTTTTTTTTGGGGTTTTTTGGGGGGCTTTAAAAATTTTTTTTTTCCCCCCAAAAATTTTTTTTAAAAGGGGGGTTTATTTAAAACCGGGGGTTTTTTTTTTTTGGGGGCCCCCCTTTTTTTTTTTTTTTTTTTCCCCCCCCCCAAAACCCTTTTTGGGGGGGATTTTTTTTTTTTTTTAAAGGGGTTTTATTTTTTTGTGGGTTTTTTCCTTTGGGGGGCCTTTTTAAAAAAAGGTTTTTTGGGGGTTTTTTTTTTTTTTTCCCTTTTTTTTGGGGGGGCCCTTTTTTTTTTTTTTCCCCCCCTTTTTTAAAACCATTTTTGGGGTTTTTTTGGGGGGTGCATTTTTTTAAATTTTTTTTTTCCCGGGGGGGTTTTTTTGGGGGGAAAAAAAAAAAAAGGGGGGGTTTTTTTGGGGGGTTTTTCCCCTTTTAAAATTTTTAAAATTTTCCCCTTTTTTAAAAAGTGCCTTTTTACGGAAGTGTTCCCCTTTAAAAAGGGGTTTTTAAAATTTTTTTTTTTTTTTAATTTTTTGGGGGGTTTTTTTTTTTGGGCCCCCAAAATTTTTTTTTTTTTAAAAAAAAAAATTTTTTTTTTCTTTTTTTTTTTTTAAAAAATTTTTTCTTTGGGTTGGGGTTTTTAAATTTTTTCCCCCCGGGGGCCCTTTTTTTGGGCCCCTTAATTTTTGGGGTTTTATTTTTTGGGGGGGGCCCTATTTCCCGGGGGGCCAGGGTTTTTAAAGGGGTTTCCAAACCTTTTGGGGCCCAAAATTTCCCCCAAAAAGGGGGGTTTTTTTTTTTTTTGGGTTTTTTTGGGGGCCCTTTTTGGGGGTTTTTTTTTTTTTCCTTTTTTTTAAAAATCATTTTGGGGGGGTTTTTTGGGGGGGTTTTTTTTTTTTTTGGGTTTTTTTAAAAATTTTTTTGGGGGTTTTTTCATTTTTTTTTCCTTTTTTCCCCCTTTGGGTTTTTCCCCTTTTGGAAATTTTTTTTTTTTTCCCTTTTCCCGGGGGTTTTTTGGAAATGGGGTTTTTCCCCCCACGTTTTTTTTAAAAATTTTTCCCCCTTTTTTAAAAAAAAAAATTTTAATTTTTCCCCTTTTTAAAGGGGGTTTTTTTAAAGGGGATTAATTCTTTTTTTATTTAAATTTTCCCCTTTCCCAATTTTTTTTTTTTCCCCCGGGGGTTTTTTTTTTAAGGGGGTTTTTTTTAAGGGGGTTTTTTCCCCCCCTTTTCCCAAAATTTTTGGGGGTTTTTTAAATTTGGGCCCCTTTTTTTTTTTTTTTAAACCCTTAAATTTTTGGGGTGTTTTTTTAAAAGGGGGGCCCCCAAAAAAAAAAATTTTTTTTGGGGGGTTTTTTAAAAATTTTTTAAAATTTTTTTTTTTTTTTTTGTGCCATCAATTTTGGAATTTTAAAAATTTTTTAAATTTTGTTTAAAATTTTAAAAAGTGGCCCTTTTTTGGGGTTTTGGGGGTTTTTTTTTTAAATTTTTTGGGGTTTTTTCCCTTTGGGGGGTTTTTTCCCGGGGTTTCCCTTTTTGGGGAAAAAAAAGGGGGGGGTTTTTTGGAAAGGGGTTTTTTTTTTTTTAAATTTTTGGGGGGGGAAAATTTTTGGGTTCCTTTTTTTGGGTTTTTTGGGGGGAAAATTTGGGTTTTTTTCCTTTTAATTTTTGGGTTTTTGGTTTTGGGGGTTTTTGTTTTTAAAATTTTTTTTTAAAGGGGGGTTTTAAATTTGGGAAATTTTTCCTTTTTTTTTTACCTTTTTCCCAATTTAAAAAAATTTTAAAATTTTTATTTTAATTTTTCCCTTTTTCCCAAATTTTTGGAAATTTTTTTTTTTTCCAAAAAAAGGGGTTTTTTTGGGGGGGGGTTGGGGAAAATTTTTTTTAAAATTTTTTTAAATTTTTAAAAAAGGGGGGGTTTTTTTTTTTTTTTCTTTTTTTGGGGGTGCCCTTTTTTCGGAAAGGGGGGGATTAAACCCCGGGGGGGAAAAAAAGGGGGGGTTTTTTTTTTATTAAAGGGGTTTAAAAATTTTTTTTTGGAAAAAAAGGGGGGGGGGGTTTTTGGGGGGTTTTTATTTCCCGGGTTTTTTTTTTTTTTTTGGGGGGGTTTTTTTTTTTAAAGGGTTTTTTTTTTTTGGGGGGGGGGGTTTAAAATTTAAAAAAATTTTTTTCCTTTTTTCCCAATTTTTTTGGAAATGTTCCCTTTTTTTCCCCCTTTTTTTGGGGTGGTTTTTTAAAAAAGGGGGGTTTTAAAATTTTTAAAATGGGTTTTTTAAAATTTTTTTTTAAAAATTTTTAAAAATTTTGGGGTTAAACCCGGGGGGGGGAAATTTTAAAAAGGGTTTTAAAATTTTTTTTTAAAAAAAGGGGGGTTTTTTTTAAAGGGTTGGGGTTTTTTAAATTTTTTTTTTTTTTCCCGGGGTGGCCCTTTTTTGGGGGGTTTTGGGGGTTTTTTTGGGGGGGGGAAAATTTTTGGGGGTTCCTTTTTTTAAAATTTTTGGGGGGTTTTTTTTTTTAAAAAAGGGGCCCCTTTATTCAAAAATTTTCCCCCAAAAAACGGGTTTTTTTTAAAAATTTTTTTTCCCTTTATTTTGGGGGGGAAAAAAAAAAAAAGTTTTTTTTTTTTTGGGCCCTCATTTTTCGGAAAAACCCTTTTTTAAACCCCCCTTTTTGGGGGCCCTTTTGGGGGGGTTTTTTTTTTTTTCCCCTTTTTTTTTTAAAAAAGGGGTTTAATTTTAAATTTTTTTAAAAGGGGTTCTTCCTTTTTTTAAAAAAGGGGTTTTTATTTTGGGTGTTTAATTTTTTTTTTTAAATTTTTTTGGGAAATTTCCCGTTTACGGAAGGGTTTTTTCCCTTTTTTAAAGGGGGGTTTTTTTGGGGGGGGCCCCCCAAATTTTGGGGTTTTTTTTCTTTTCCCTTTTTTTTTTTTAAAAAAGGGGTTTTTTTGGGGGTTTTTAAATTGGGGGGCCCCAAAAAAAATTTTTTTTTTGGGGTTTTTTTTAAAATTTTTCCCTTTTTTTTTGGGGGGGGGTTTTTTTTAAAAAAAGGGGGAAATTTTTTTTGGGGTTTTTTTTAAATTTTTGGGGGGTTTTTTTTTTTTTTGGGGGCCCTTTTTTTTTTTGGGGGGGTTTTTTTTGGGAAATTTTGGGTTTTTTTAAAGTGTTGTTTTTTTGGGGGGGGTTAAATTTTTGGGGGTTTTTTTGGGGGGGGGGTTTTTTTTAAAAAATTTTTTTTTTTGGGGGGGGGGCCCTTTTTTGGGGGGGTTTTTTTTTTTTTGGGTTTTTAAATTTTTTAAAATGTGGTTTTTTAAAAAGGGGGTTTATTTTTTTTTTTGGGGTTTGTTTTTGTGAAATTTTTTTTTGGGGGTTTTTTTTTGGTTTTGGGGTTTTTTTTTTTGGGGGGGTTTCCCCTTTTTGGGGGGGGGGTTTTTTTTTTTTTTTTTGTTTGGGGGGGTTTTTTTTTTTGGGGGTTTGGGTGGTTTTTTTTGGGTTTTCCCCCCCTTTTTTTTAAAATTTTTGGGGGTTGGGTTTTTTAAAAAATTTTAATTTTTTTTTTTTTTTTAAAAAAGGGGGGGTTTTTTTAACCGGGGGGGGGGGCCCTTTTTTTTGGTTTTTTCCTTTGGGGGTGCCCTTTTTTGGGGGGCCCTTATTTTTTTGGGGGGGGTTTTTTTTTAAAAATTTTTTTTTGGAAATTTTTTGTTTTTAAAATTTTGGGGTTTTCCCTCAGTTTTGGGGGGGGTTTTAAAACCCCTTTTTTTTTTTGGGGGGGGCCCCCTTTTTTAAGGGTGGTTTCCTAATTTTTTTTGGGGGGTTTTTTTGGGGGGCCTTTTAATTTACGGAATTTTTTTTTTTTTTTTTTTTCCCTTTGCCATCATTTTAAAAAGGGGGTTTTCCTTTTTTTCGGGTTTTTTTTTCCCCCTTTTTTTGGGGGTTTTAAAATTTGGGGGTTTTTGGGGTTTTTTTTTTTTTAAATTTTTTAAAATTTTTTTTTTTGGGGGGTTTTTTTAATTTTTTTTGGGGGGGGGGGGCCTTTTTGGGGGGGGTTTTTTTTTGGGGGGGGTTTTTTTTTGGGGGGGTTTTTTAAAAAGTTTTTTGGGGGGTTTTTTTTAAACCCCCCCTTTAAAAAATTTTTTTTGGGGTTTTTTTGGGGGTTTTTGGGGGGTTTTTTTTTTTGGGGTTTTTTTTTTTAAAAATTTTTTTTAAAAAAATTTTTTTTTTTTTTTGGTGGAAATTTTTGGGAAATTTTTTTTTTTTTTTTTTTTTTTTTGGGGGGGTTTTTTTTTTCCGGTTTCCCTTTTTTTTTTGGGGGGGGGTTTTTTTTTTTTTGGGGTTTTTTTTTTTGGGGGGGGTTTTTTTTTTTTTTTTTTGGGGGTGTGTTTTTGGGGGGGGTTTTGGGGGTTTTTTTTTTTTTTTGGGGGGTGGTTTTTTGGGGGGGGGTGTGTTTTTTTTGGGGTGGGTTTTTGGGGGCCCGGGGGGGGGGGTTTTTTTATTTTTTTTTGGGGGGGGTTTTTTGGGATGGGTTTGGGGGTTTTTTTTTTTTTTTGGGGGGGGGGGGGTTTTTTTTTTTTTTTTTGGGGTTTTTTAAGGGGGGGGGAAACCCCCCCCCCCCCCCTTTTTTTTTCCCCCTTTTTAAAAAGGGGGCCCAAAATTTTTTTTTTTTTTAAAAAGTGGGTTTTTTTAAAGGGGGTTTTTTTTAAATGTGCCATTTTTAAGGGGAAAGGGTCCAAAAATTTTTTAAAATTTTTTTTGGGGGGAAAAAATTTTTGGGGGGTTTTTTTTAAAAAAAATTTTTTTTTTGGGTTGGGGTTTTTTTTTTGGGGGGGGGGGGGGGTTTTAAAAAAATTCTTTAATTTTTTTTTAAATTTTTTCCCCGGGGGGCCGGGGGGGGGGGGGGGCAAATTTTTTTTGGGGTTTTTGGGGGGGGGGGGGAAAGGGGCCCCCTTTTTTGGTTTAAAAATTTTTTTTGGGTTTTTTGGGGAAAAAGGGAAAGGGGGGGAAAAAAAGGGGTTTAAATTTAAATTTTTTTAATTTTTTTTAGGGGTTTTTGGGGGGGTTTTTTTTTTTTTTTTGGGGGGGGAATTTTTTTTGTATTTGTTCCCCCCCGGGGTTTTTTTTTTTTTTTGGGGGGGGGGGCCCCGGGGGGGGGTTTTTTTTTCCCCCTTTTTAAAAAAAAAGGGGGGGGGGGGGGGGGAAAAGGGGTTTTTTTAAAAAAATTTTTACTTTGGGGGGTTTTTTTTGGGGAAAGGGGAAAAAAACCCCCAAAACCAAAAAAATTTTTGGGGGAAAAAAAGGGGGGGGGTGGGAAAAATTTTGAAGGGGGGAAAAAAGGGGGAAAAAATTGGTTTTAAAAATTTTTAAAATTGGGGGGGAAAAAAAAACCCCTTTTTTTTGGGGTTTTTTTATTTTAAAACGTTTGGAAAAGGAAAAATTTTTTTCCCCAAAAAAAAATTTTTAAAATTTTTACCCCGGGGGGTTTGAACCTTTTTTTTTGGGTTTTTTTAAACCGGAATTTTTTTTTTTTTTTTTTTTTAATTTTTGGGGTTTTTGGGGCCCCCCTTTTTTTTTTTTTCCCCCTTTTTTTTTGGGGGCCTTTTTTTTTTTGGGGGGGGAAAAACCCCCGGGGTGGTTTGGGGGTGGTTTTTTTTTTTTTTTGTGGGTTTGGGTTTTGGGGTTTTTTTGGGGGGGTTTTTTTTTTGGGGGGGTTTTTTGGGGGGGGGAATTTTTTTTTGTTGGTTTTTTTTGGGGTGTTTGGGGGGGGTTTTTTTGGGGGGGTTAAACCCCTTAAAGGAAATTTGGTTTCCCAATTTTTGGGGGAAAAAAATTTTTTTTTTTCCCCTTTGGTTTTTTTTCCAAAATTTTTTGGGTTTTTTTTTTTAATTTTCCCTTTTTTGGGGGGGGCCATTTTTTGGGGGGGGTTTTTTTTTTTTTTTTTTTTGGGTTTGGCCTTTTTGGGGTGTGGGGGTTTTTTTTAGGGTTTTTTTTTGGTTTTTTTTTTTTTGGGGGGTTTTTTCCTTTTTTTTTTGGGTTTTTTTTGGGGGGTTTTTTTTTTGGGGGGTTTTTTTTTTTTGTTTGGGGTTTTTTTTTTTGGGTTTTTGGGGTTTTTGGGGTTTTTTTTGGGGGGGGGGTTTTCTTTTGGGTTTTTTTCCCCGGGGGGGGGGGTTTTTAAAAATTTTTTTTTTGGGGGGGGGTTTGGGGGGGCCCGGGGGGAGGAATTTTTTTCCAAAAAAAAGGGGGGGGTTTTTTTTTTGGGTGTCCTTTTTTAAATTTTATGTTTTGGGGGTTTTTTTTTTTGGGGGGGTTTTTTTTTAAATTTTTTTATTTTGGGGTTTTTTAAACGTTTTGGGGGTTTTTTAAGGGGGTTTTTTTTTTTTGGGGTTTTTTTTTTTTTTTGGGGGGTGGGGTTTTTTTTTTTTTTTTTGGGGGTTTTTTTTTTGGGGGGGTGTTTTGGGGGGGGGGAAAAAATTTTTTTTTTTTTTGGGGGGGAAAAAGGGGCCCCTTTTGGGGGGTTTTTTTTTTTTGGGGGGGGGTTTTTTTTAAAAAATTTTTTTTTTTTTTGGGTTAAAAATTTTTTTTGGGTTTCAAAAAAAAACCCCGGGGGGGTGGGGTTTTTTGTGGGGGGGTTTTTTTTGGGGGTTTTTTTGGGGGCCCCCCCCCCTTTTTCCCTTTAAAAAAAATGGTTTTTTTAAAAAAAAGGGGGGTTAATTCCAATTTTTAAAAAAAAAAAGGGGGGGGGGAAAAATTTAAATTTTTTTAAAATTTTTTTTTAAAGGGGAAAATTTTTTTTTTTTTTTTTTCCCCCCGGGTTTTTGGGGGGTTTTTTTTTTTTTTCCCCCCCCCCTTTTTTTCCCCCCCCCAAAGGAAAAAAGGCCCCAAAGGGGGGGGTTTAAAATTTTTTTTTTTTTTTTAAATTTTAAGGTTTTTGGGGGGGAAGGGGGGGTTTTTTTTTTTTTCCAAAAAAAAAACCCAAGGGGGCCCCCAAAAATTTTTCCCGGTTTTTTTAAAAAAAAAAAAAAATTTTGGGGGGGGGGAAATTTTTGGGGGGGGGGGGGGGGAAAAAAAAAAAATTTTTTCCCCTTTTTTTTCAAATTTTGGAAAAAAATTTTTTTTTTGGGGTTTTTTTTTTTTTTTTTTTCTTTGGGGGGGGTTTTTTTTAAAAATTTTTAAAAAAAAAAAATTTTTTTTTTTTCCAATTTTGGGGTTTTTTTTTTTTGGGGGTTTAAAATTTAAAGGGGTTTTTTTTTGGGGAGGGTTTTTTTTTAAATTTTTTTTCAAATTTTTTAAAAAATTTTTTAAAAAGGTTTGGGGGTTTTTTTGGGGGGGCCCCCCTTTTTTTTTTTCTTTTTTTTTTTTTAATTTTTTTTTTGGGGGGGGGGTTTTTTTTCCAAAGGTTTTTTTTTTTGGGGGGGTTTTTTGTTTTTGGGGAGGGGTTTTTTTGGGGGGGTTTTTTTGGGGGGTGTGTTTTTTCCCAAAAGGTGGTTAATTTTTTTGGGGGGGGTGTTTTGGGGGGTGGGGTTTTTTTTTGGGGGTTTTTTTTTTGGGGGGGTTTTTTAAATTTAAAGGGGGGTTTTTTTTAAAAATTTTTTTTTTTTTTCCCGGGGGTTTTTTTTTGTTGCGTTTTTTGGGTTTTTTGGGAATTTTAAAAATTTTTTTGGGGGGGTTTTTTTTTTTTTTTTTTTTTTTTTTGTTTTTTAAATTTTAAAAAATTTTTTTTTTTTTTTTTTTTGGGGGGGTTTTTTTTTTTGGGGGGGGTTTTTTTTTTTTTTGTGGGTTTTTTTTGGGTTTTTTTAAAAAAATTTTTTTTTTTTAAAAAATTTTTTTTTTTTTTTCCCCCCCCCCTTTTTTAAAGGGGGCCCTTTAAAAAACCCCGGGGGTTTTTTTTTTAATTTTAAAAACTTCCCAAAAAGGGGGCCCCCGGGTTTTTTTTCCCTTTTTAAAAAAATTTTTAAAAAAAACCTTTTAAAGAAATTCCCCCTTTAAAAAAAATTTTTATTAAAAAATTTTAAAAAAAAAATTTTTTAAAAAAACCCCCCAAACCCAAATTTAAAAAAAAAAAACCCCTTTTTTTGGGGGGGGTTTTTTTTTTGGGGGTGTGGGGGTTTGGGGGGTTTTTTTTTTTTCTTCCTTTTTTCCCGGGCCCCAAAAAAAAAAAAACCCCGGGTTTTTTTTCTTTTTTAAAGGGGGGGGGGGGTTTTTTTTTTGGGGGGGGGGGGGGGGGGGTTTTTTTTTTTGGGGGGCTTTTTTTTTCCCCCGTTTTTGGGTTTTTTTTTCCTTTTTTTTTCCCTTTTTAAATTTTTTTGGGGGGCCCCCCCCCCCCCCCTTTTTTTTTTTTGGGGGGGGGGGGTTTTTTTTTTTTTTTTTTCTTTTTTTTTTTTTTTTTTTTTTTTTTTTTAAAATTTTTTTTTGGGGGGGGGGGGGGGGGGGGGGGGGTTTTTTTTTTTTTTTTTTTTTTTTGTTTCCTTCCCCCCTTTTTCCCCCTT
>JASPKP010000639.1:17500-20000 GCA_030674155.1 Stramonita haemastoma
AAGTGGGGGTGGGGGGGGGGGAGAGTTTACATTTCACAATACCCTGGGGATGGGGAGGGAGGGGGGGGAGGGGGTTGTCAGTATAATTACTAGTATCTCCACCTTCTGGAATGTTGTGTGCTAGAAATCCCTCTTTTCTATCCCACTCTGTTTCTGTCTTGACCTTTTTCTTCCTGTCACCACTTCCTTGTCTATTTTCGGCCTTCTGGGTCCATTCACCTGCCCTTTTTTTTTTTCTTCTTCTTTTCCCCAAGAAAGACTTCAAAGATAGCCAGTTCTCTCCTGAATATGCTGGGCCTAACTTGTCAGGCGCTTAACGGCAGCGCAACACATTAATCGCTCATATGACAGACAACAGTAGTTTACTGTCTGAGCATTCGACAAAGAAGAACATAACCGAACAAAGAAAGAATGTTTATAAATACAATCCTCCTTCCTCCTCCCTTCCGCTCCAACCCCCCCCCCTCCCCCCCCCCCTCCTATCCAGACGTACACAGTCTGATGCAACTTCATTCTACATATTACTGTCTTACTCCCAGTGCTTAGTTTAGTATATGGAAAGGTAGACACAGTGATTATGACGTCAATCATTTGTGACGTCAAGTCGCACAAGTGATGTAAAGTGTGTGCATGGTGTATTTGATGAAATATTTTATATGAACTCAGGGCTACAAAAAAGACGCTCAAGCGCACGTGTGTGCGCGTGTGTGTCTGTGCGCGCGCGCGCCGCCCGCACACACACAACACACACACACACACACACACACACACACACACACACACACACACACACACGAGGGAAGAGAGAAAGACAGAGATTTCTTTTATTCTTTTATATCAAGGATAATGGAATAAGCACTCAGTGCTTTTTTCATCCAGTCCCCGTGTGTATGCATTTTGTAAATGTCATCTGTTCCCACCGGCACACGATGGCCTACTCTTTCGAAAAGCGGAACAGGATACGTGTGCGCAAGATGTTCTGCTGCGTTCGCACATGGGGCCTGGTTTAAAGTCTCATCCGAAGAGAGAGAGAGAGAGAGAGAGAGGAGAGAGAGAGAGAGAGAGAGAGAGAGAGAGAGAGAGAGAGAGATTGTCTGTCAGACAGACAGAAAAGCAGACAGACAGACAGAAACAGAAGACACAGTACAGAACATTGACAAAAAAACGGAGACTGTACGAAAAATTGCAAATGTTTTTGGTTGTATTTGATGATAGTGTCATTTGTGTTACGTGCGTGTGGAGAAGGTGGGAGGTTTTTTTTTTTTCTTTTTTTTTCTTCTATTATATAAGAGGATATAGAATAAGCACTCATGTGTGTTTT
Organism: Stramonita haemastoma; assembly: GCA_030674155.1. NCBI lineage: Eukaryota > Metazoa > Mollusca > Gastropoda > Neogastropoda > Muricidae > Stramonita > Stramonita haemastoma. Next base: position 18,822 of record JASPKP010000639.1, read on the forward strand.
TTTCATCCAGTCCCCGTGTGTGTGCAGTTTTTGAATTGCGAGCGCAATGTTCTGACCACTAGCTATCCCGTCCCCCCCCCCCCCCCCAGTGGGGGAAGTTGTTACTTTTTACATGATTATTATTAAAGCAAAGAATTTTTTTTCCCCCCCTTGTTCCTCAAAAACTGATGATGTCTGATAACAACTGTATATATGTTAAACATTACTATTACTCATACCTTATGCTTAAAGTTGAAGCCGAGACACAGCATTCATGACGTCAATCTGTCGTGACGTCAAGTCGCGTTTTTAGCGTAATGTGATGAGCTACTTAAAAAAGATCTGTCCACACACACACACACACCATATGAGCAATGATGAGGCGGGTGCAGCGTTTGTCATCCCATCTCTGAAAGTAGAGAGATCCTTTTCCATTGGGAAAAAATCGATCTATTTTTACAGCTGAATTGTCTGCTATATCAATGGCTTTGTATCATCTTCTAGATTTTCCCAAAGATATTTTCCAGATACTTTTTTTGTGTTGATTCCAAGTCAGTTTTACTTGCTTTAAAAAATTTCAGCTCAAAAGTGAGGCAAGAGCTCATAACTGAGATTTGTCATCTGGTTCATTTTTTGATGTTACGGGGTACTAGTATTACTTTCTGCTGGATTCCTTCTCATTGTGGTATTTACTTTAATGAAAAAGTTGACAGAATGGCAAAATGCGGAGCAAAACATGTAAATGGGTCTTACAGTATAGATGTTCCTTTTTTCTGCCCGGGAGGGCTATAGCATGTTGCAAAATGCATGCTGGAAACACTTCAAAAAGAAACTAGAGGATACTGGGTTTTCCTGGAGTGATGACATAACTCATTTATTATCTTTCGGTAATACTAAATTTCGTAATTCACATGAATATAGAAATGTTGTATCCCTTATTTACAGGTTTAAGCTTAATGCTTTTAGATCTAAATTTTCAAAAACAGCAACATGTATCTTTGGTGAAAACAATTACCAATGCTCATATTCTTTTTACAATGTCGAGATCTAAAATCATTTTTACCTACCTTCCCAGCCCTTCGCTTAGACCAAATTCTTAAAGATGCCTCTTTGATGAAAGATATTGTTTTGTCTGTAACTCACAGTCCTATTATCAGATTCTTGTAGCACTTTGAAGTTTATTAGTTGTAGAAATTGCAA
>JASPKP010000639.1:25000-39702 GCA_030674155.1 Stramonita haemastoma
AGAGAAACAGAAGAGAAAAGAAGAGACAAGAGAGGAGAAGAGAAGAGAAAAGAAGAAGAGAAGAGAAGAGAAGAAGAGGAGAGGAGAGGAGAGGAGAGGAGAGAGAGGAGAAAGAGAAAGAAAGAGAAAAGAAGAGAAAAAAGAGAAGCAGAAAAGAAAAAGAAAAGAAGAGAAAAGAAGAGAAAAAAACAGAAGATACGAGAATTATTTATTTATTTATTTATTCTTTTATTCGAGGATAAACAAATAACAATCATGTGCTTTTTTTTCATCCGGTCCCCGTGTGTATGCAGTTTTGTAAATCTTGTCGTCTTTCCCACCGGCACACGATGGCCTACTCTTACGAAAAGCGGAACAGATTTAACGTGTGCGCAAGATGTTCTGCGTGCATTCGCACACGGGCCTCGGTTTAAAGTCTCATCCGAAGGACTTTTGGGGAGAGTGGAGATGAGAAGTTGAGATGAGAAAGAAGAGACGAGAAAGAAAAGAGAAGAGAAAGGAAGGGGGAAAAGAGAGAAGGTCAGACGAAAGGAAAGAAGAGAGAAAAAAGAAGAGAAGAGACTAGACGAGTTGAGATGAATGAGAAAAGGAAAGAAAAAAAGAAAGAGAAGAAAAGAAGAGAAGAGAAAAAAAAGAAAAAGTAGCGCCAAAATGCATAGGATCACTCATAATACAAAACTAAGACAGCTCCCCCCCCCCCTCCCCCTTACACCCCTCATCAAGACTTTACTATAGTTGTCCACTCCTCCCCCCCTCCCCAACCACCATCCCCCACCACTCTCACCCCCCCCCCCCTCCACCTCCCCACCATTACACTCTCATTCAGCATTTAATCTCTGTCTGTCTGTCTGTCTGTCTGTCTGTCTGTCTGTCTCTGTCTCTGTCTCTCTCTCTCTCTCTCTCTCTCCTCTCTCTCTCCTCTCTCTCCCTCCCCCCCCCCCCCTCTCTCTCTCTCCAGACTCTCCCTCTCTCTGTGTCTGTCGTCTGTCTGTCGTCTGTCTGTCTGCTGTCTCTCTCTCTCTCTCTCTCTCTCTCTCTCTCTCTCTCTCTCTCTCTCTCTCTCCTCTCTCTCCTCTTCTCTCTCTCTCTCTCTCTCTCTCTCTCTCTCTTCTCCCCCCCCCCCTCTCTCTCTCGCTCTCTCTTTCTCTATCTCCCTCTCTCTGTGTCTGTCTGTCTCTGTCTGTCTGTCTGTCTCTCTGTTCCCTCCCCCCCTCCTCTCTCTCTCTCTCTCTCTCTCTCTCTCTCTCTTTCTCTCTCTCTCTCTCTCTCTCTCTCTCTCTCTCTCTCTCCTCTCTCTCCCCCCCCCTTTCCCCTCTCCCCCCCCCCCCTCCCCACCCTCCACTTCTCTCTCTCTCCCTTTTTCTCTCTGCCCTGTTTTCCCCCCGATTTCCCCCCGGGTCCCTAGATTTTTTTAGTCATTGTAAACTGTGATGCAATTCCACTAACATTGCCAGCCGCCCATTGTTTCACATGACTTGCCTGTTGTGTTACACCCCCCCCCCCCACCCGCCACCACCCCCACCTCCCAAATTTTTTGTTTTTGGGTTTATCCAAAAAAATTTTTGTTGTTGTTGGTAATATTGGTTTTTGAGGTTGATTTTTTTTTTTGTTTTTGTTTTTTTTTTTTTGTGTGTGGAAGGTCTTTTGCTTTGTGACTATTAATAATTAAGCGTTATGTACGGTTGAAACGCTTTGTTGAGTTTATGTACGTTTAGTCTTGATTCCCGGGGTTTGTTTGTTTGTTTGTTTGTTTTTTTTGTTTGTATGTTTTTTTGTTGTTTTTTTTTTTATAAAAAATCTTATTGCTTATGTGTAATTTAAGGTGAAACCAGTTGACGCTTGGTGTTGAGTTTATGTACCTTTTTAGTCTTGATTCTGAGGTTGGGTTTTTTTTTTGTTTTTTGCTGTTTTTTTGGTTTTTTTTTTTTTGTTTTTTTAAAATTTATTGCCGTGTGTTTTTTAAAACGTGTAGAAAGGGACTAAACTTGACTCTGTCTTTGGTCTTTTTGTGTTCTGTCATTTACTTTGCCTTTTTCAGTGTCTTGGCGCGTCCTTGTGTGTGGTTGGGGTGGTGTGGGTGTTTTTGTTTTTGTGTGTTGTGTGGTGTTTTTGGTGTGTGTGTGCATATATATATATTAGTGGTGATTTTAGTAGGCCTCCGTCATCGGTGTCGACTATGGAATTCGCCCCCAAAAAAGACGGGTCTTTTGTTCAGCGACAACGCCGGCTGGGGGCTGGTCAGTCCGATGCGGGAGTCATCTTGTTGCATTGTGCAATGAGCTTGTTGAGGTGGCTGGAGCACATGCCTTCCGTTTTGGCTCTCTTTTCGTTTGCTGCGGTGTGGGTTTTTCTTCACAACACTTCAGCTGTTTGTGGAAAACACGCCCATTTGCTGCGGTCAGCCGCTACCCTCCCAGTTCTCTAGGTGATGTCCGGGTTTCATGTCACGCTTGCAGACGTCTTTGTAGCGCTTTGGGGCGGGGCCCAAAGCTTCTCTTGCCGGGGGCAAGTTCACCAAGAGGAATCTTTAGGAATGCGTCCATCCCCATCCTTCGCACGTGACCGAGCCATCTAGTCTGCGTTGTCTGAGGAGTGTGGTACATGGGGAAGACCTGCAACCTTGAGGACTGAGCGTGGTAACTATGTCACTCCGGGATTCGAGGGTGCGACGGAGAGAGCGCAGGTGGAAGCTGTTCTTTGCGCTCCTGTTTGGATATGCTGTCCATGTTTCACTGCCACTTATATATAAGATAGACAATTTATATAGTTGTACATGTGGGCAACGAACGGTCGTGTTGTGTTCGCGCGTGTGGGGTATTGTGTGCGTGCGTTGTGTGTGGCGCGCGTGTGTGTATTGTGGTGTGCGTTGTGGGGTGTTGTGTGTGTGTGTGTGTGGGGTGGTGTGTGGGGTGTTTGTTTTGTGTTAGGTGTGTTTGTGTGCTGTCCAGTAAGCCTGCAGCTCAGCGCCCTGCCCCCACACATGAGTGAGCCGGCATTATAACTACATTTGCTATGACCAGTGCTGTGTAATACCTATAGTTATTTTATATTTATCATTGTTATATTCGTACAGAACTGGAGCTCTGGGCATGTCCCGCGCCATAAACGGGAGTCTAGCGCAAGATAATACCATCTGCCTGTTTGTCTGTCTGTCAGTCTCATCTGTTTCTAGTGTTTTTTCTTTGTCGTCCCGTATGTATGTCTCTCTGTTTTTCCTTTCTCCCCCTGTCTTCTGTCTGTCTGTCTGTCTGGGCTTCTGTCTGCCTTTTTGTGTGTGTGTGGGGTTGGTTTTGGGGTGTGGGGGTGTGTGTGTGTGTGTGTGTGGTTGTGGTGTGCTGCGCGTGGGGTCGAGCGTGTGTGGTGTGTGGTTTGTGTGTGTGTGTGTGTGGTGTGTGTGGGGTGTGTGTGTGTGTGTGTGTGTTGGGGTGTTTGTGTGAGTGTGTGGGGTGTGTGTTGTATTTTGTTCTGCGTTACAAACGCTTTAGACGCTATTATAACTTAGCAAATTTATAGAAAACGTAAAGTTGCATGACAATGTTGAAAAGGTTGGCTACATTTTTATTTCTGTCACATCAGTGTTGTCAACGTTTTTTATTAATGATGCAAATTTTATACATGTTACAGTTGTTTTTTGTGTATTGAAATCCTCCATGCCCCAAGAGGGGTCAAAGGCGAATAAATTTTGAAACTTGAAATCTTGTTTGGTTGTGGTGTGTGGTGTGGTGTGTGTGGGGGTGTGTTGTTTTGTGTTTGTGTGTTTTTGTGTGTGTTTTGTGTTGTGTTGTGTTGTGTGTGTTTGTGTTGTGTTGTGTGTGTGTGTGTGTGTGTGTGTGTGTGTGTGTGTGTGTGTGTGTTTGTGTGTGTGTGTGTTGTTTTGTGTTGTGTGCTGTGTTGTGTTGTGTGTGTGTGTTGTGTTGTGGTGTGGTGTGTGTGGTTGGTGTGGTGTGTGTGTGTGTGTACCGTGGGAGTCTCTCTCTCTCTCTCTCCTCCCTCTCTCTCTCTCTCTCCTCTCTCTCTCTCAAACACACACGCACCACATACATGCATACATTGGGGACGGGATAGCCTAATGGTCAGAACATTGCGCTGGCAATTTGACGACCCGGGTTCGATTCCCTTCGAGGGGATTTTCCCCCTGGAGTTAACTTCAGTGCTGACTCCATTCCCCCCAAAGTCTTTTCGGATGAAACTATAAACCGAGGCCTCGTGTGCGAACGCACGCAGAACATCTTGCGCACACTTAAATCCTGATCTGCTTTTCGTAAGAGTAGGCCATCGTGTGTCGGTGGGAACAGATGACAAGATTTACAAAACTGCATACACACGGGGACTGGATGAAAAAAGCACATGAGTGCTTATTCCATATCCTCGATATAGAAGAATGATTAAATAAAATAAAAAAAATAAATAAAAAATAAACAAATAAATGCACTGCAGGTACATTATTCATATACCACGTGCATGCTTGCTTGTACATGCTTAGTTCAGACTCGCCTACTCTAGCATGTGACGCAGACAGCGCATCCTACATGTATATATGCACACGTAATGTACCTACATACGTAACCCCCCCCCCTGCCCCAACACACACACACACACACACACACACACACACACCACACACAACACACACACACACACACACACACACACACACACATCTGGGTTCCAAGTGTGTGGTGGTTTTGATCCCAGTTTGTAGCCAAAACTTTTCCCCGCATCCACTATACCGTGAGTCATGGTCTGGATCTAGTCTTTCAGATAAAATATAAACCGTAGTCCCTTTGCAACACGCTTTTTAGTACTCGTAAAAGAACCCACGGCAACAAGAGAGTTGTTCCTGGGAAAATTATGTAGAGAAAAAGTCACTGTGATAGGGAAACAACTGCACATGCAGACAGGGAAAGAAAAAAAAAGGGGGGCGGCTCTTGTGGGGGCGCGCTCTCCCCCGACCTGCAGCCTAAATTTCAAACAAAGAATTTTGCTGTTACTTTAAAACGGGATTCAAAAAAATATATTATTAAAAAAAAATAAAATATATATATATATTTATATATATAAAATAATTTTATATAAAAAAATATATATATATGGGTGGGTGTTTTTGGTGGGGTGTCCCACACTCACCACACACACCAAAAACACAACACAATCAAAACACACACACACACACACACACACACACACACACACACACACACAATTATATATATATATATATATATTATATAAAAATATTATATATATTTTATAATACATATAAAAATATATATGGCTTTGATCGGTATTTGAACACAATATTTTTACTATACATGTTTTTCTTTACCACAGGAACTGACATCTCTCTATTTTTTTTCTGCTGACAAGACAATGTGAAATCTGGATCGATGCTTCCCTGGGAAAGCATGCCCTTCAGTGCAATACTTGTTTTCCCCCCCTTTGTTTTTTTTTCAACTTATATATATATTTATAATATTATAATATTTATATATTTTATATTTTTTTTAGTTTAAATTTTATTTGTTTTGGTTGGATTGTGTAGTGGTTTCCCTTGTGAACATTTATTTTTCTCTATAGAATCCAAAAAATGTCTCTTTTTGCCACAGGGTTTTTTTTTTTTTTTTTAAAAATAAAAAAAAAAAAAAAACCATAACATACACAATACATAAAATGCACACATATACACACACCGCGCGCGCGCGCACGCACGTACACGCGCACACACACAACATGTGTGTATGTATGTAACGTGTGTGTGTGTTTTGTGTGTGTGTGTGTGTGTGTGTGTGTGTGTGTGTGTTGGGTGTGTATTTTTTTTATTTTCTTTTTCATTTATCAATTTATTTCTAGGATAAGGAATAAGCATGTTGTTTTTTTTTTTTTAGTCAGTCCCCATGTGCATGTAGTTTTGAAACCTGTCATTCGTTCCCCTCGGCAACAATGGCCTACTTTTTCGAAAAGTGGAACGGGTTTTAACATGTGCAGAAGATGATCCGCGAGCGTTGGCAATGAGGGGCCTCAGTTTTTAATCTCATCAAAGGACCTGTTGTGTGTGTATGTGTTGTGTGTGTGTGTGTATGTTGTGTGTGTGTTGTGTGTGTGTGTGTGTGTGTTGTCTGTGTCTGTGTCTGTTTCTGTGTGTCTGTGTTAATGTGTGTGTGTGTGTTGTGTGTGCGTACGTGCGTGTGCGTGTGCGTGTGCGGTGTGTGTGTGTGCTCATGCGTGTGTGCGTGCGAACGTGATTACGTGCGTGCGAGTACGCGCGCGCGCGCATGTGTATGTATATGTGTGTGATATTAGAAACAGACAAACAGACAGAAAGACAACAAAAAAAGTATTGCTCCATCCCATTGTTGTATAGTCAGGCCAGTGCAGCCCAAAAACAACAACCAACAACAAAACAAAAACAACAACAAACACAAACAACAAAATGACCGAAACACTTACGTAACCCTCCATCTTCAAAACTCCACTGTTACACACACAACAAAGCATATAATAAAAATATATACATATACATATATATATACATTATACTATATATATAAAATATATAATATTATAATATATATATATATATTATATATATTTAATATATATATATATAATATATTAATAAACACAATCAGTCAACATAACGCCAGTGACACTAAGCTTGTCATCAATCAATATCAGACACAAGAGAACCAGAAAAAAAAAGGTCGCTGAAAATTCAGAAAAAAAAAAAATCTCCTTGTTTTGTCTACAACCAGGTCACTGTCTGTCTTGGGAGTTATGGGCCTTGGTCTATTTTGGACCAGCAAAGGTTACCCCCCTGTTCGTATGTTTTGAAGCAAGTTGATTGTATTGTAAACAAAACATTTTCGAAAGATACCTCTTGCAGGCTGGGGGTCCCATTTCATGCATACATGTTTGAGGAAGGGAGAGATACTGAGTTCAAATCTTGTCCAAAACCATACCTTCCTTCTAAAAGGTAAAGGTGTCCCATAACCTATGCGGTCTTTGGAGGAGCAGACATCAGAGACCTCAGCTTCTCTAGGGGCCAGCATATTGAGGGCAGCGGCGCCCATCTCCTCTCCCTCGCTGCTTTATAACTTCCCTGACCCTAAAGAGGGCAAGTATCTGGTACCCCATTTTTCAGCGGGGTGAACTGGGGGACTGTACTGAAGCCAAGGCGTGCAAGAAACAGTCGGTCACCCTTCTGCTTGGTAACCCACGCTGGATGCTGCTTAACTTTTTAGCTTGGGGGTGGGTGGGTGTGTGGGTGAGTGGGTGGGGGTGGGAAGTGAGTGCTCTGACCACTGAGCTATTCCGTCTCCCATTTTATTCTAGGTCAATCCAGATCAAAGATTTGTTCAGTTTTTAATGATGACGCGCCTTGCCTAGAAAGCAAAAAGTCCGGGTCGGAGTGTGCGGTGGTTTGTACCCCGTTTGGGCCCAAAACTTTTCCTCCATCCATTAAACCCTGAGTGGTGGTCTGGGCGCTAGTCATTCGGATGAGACGATAAACCGAGGTCCCGTGTGTTACACATCACTATTTAGCGCACGTAAAAGAACCCACGGCAACAAAGGGGTTGACCCTGGCAAAATTATGTAGAAAAAAGCCACTCTGATAGGGAAACAAATACACTTGCCTGCAGGAAAAAGAAAAGAAAAAAGGGTAGGTGCTGCACATGTTGGCGACGCGCTCTCCCCGGGGAGAGCCGCCGGAATTTCACGCAGAGAAATCTGCTGTGACATAAAGTGGTACAGAATTCAAAATACAAATGTGAGATATGTGCTAAGGCTTACACCAAAATGTGATTATTTAATTTTTGATTTTACGCCGAGATTGTCTTCAGCCATGACAAGTTCTTAGAGTGACAAAACTTCGGATGAGATATAACCCGATGTCCCGTGTGTGAAACGCACACAGAACTTCGTGCACGCACGTTAAATCCTGTCCTGCTTTTCGTAAGAGTAGGCCCTTGTGTGCCGGTGGGAACAGATGACAAGATTTACAAAACTGCATACACACGGGGACTGGATAAAAAAAAAACAAAGCCACACGAGTGCTTATTCCATTATCCTCGAAATAAAAGACTGAAATTAAAAAAAAAGAAAAAAAAAAAGAAAAGAAAAAAAAGTCCTCTGAAATCAAATGTGCCTGTTATTTGTCGAGCCACTTCAGAAAGTCGTACACACACACATCTCATTTCTCCCCCGTGAGAATGCCGGGGTCCTGTCAGTATAAATACCATTCCTACCTTCTCGAAATTCTGTGCCAGGAATTTCCCTCTTTTCTATCCCTCTCTTTGTTTCTGTCTCGTTCCTTTTTTTTTCTTCCTGTCTGTCACCTCCTTCTGTTTGTCTTATTTTCTGTCCTTCTTGGTCCATTCTCCTACCTTACCCCCCCCCCACCCCCAGAAAGAGAACCCCCCCCAAAAAAACAAACAGACAAAAAAAAACCAAACCAAAACAAACCAACCAAACATCAACCATCCAAACAAATCCGCAACAACACCCCCCCCCCCCCGCACTCACACTCCACACACACACACACACACTCCACACACACACCACACACACACACACACACACACACACCACACACACACACTCACACACACACACACACACACACCCACACACACACATCACACTCACACCACACACACTCACACACACACACACCACACACACACACCCACACACACACACACACACACACACCACACACACACACCACAACACACACAGACACAGACACAACACACACACACACACACACACACACAACACACACTCCTAGATTTTTCTTACCCCGAAGTCGGATGCGCTGAGACTGACTTGTCAGGGGCTTGACGGCAGCGCAACGCATTCAGAACATTGTTATTTATTTATTTATTTATTTATTTATTTATTTATTTTATTTATTTATTCATTTATTTATTGAAAGATAAGGAAATGCTTTTTTATTTTATTTATTCTTTTATATTGAGGATAATGGAATAAGCACTCATGTGCTTTTTATTTTATATCGATCCCCGTGTGTATGCAGTTTTGTAAATATTGTCATCTGTTTTCCCCCCTGTCATCTGCTGTTGGGAGGACAGAAGGGTTGAATGTTCGTAGGGACGATCGGACTTTTTTGAAACATTCAGTTTGGAATAAAAAAGGATCTTACTTCATTTCTTGCTCCTTTCTCTCCTACCACCGCCACCACCACCACCGCTACCACCCCCACCACCACCGTCGCCGCCGTTACCACCACCAACATCACCACCACCACCGCTAACACCACCGACACCACCATCACAACCACCACCACCACCCCTCCCCCCCTCTATCGTCATCGTCATCATTTTCTTCCTCTCCTTGTCTTCTTATGTATATATATATATATATATATATATATATATATATATATATATATATATATATAATTATATATATATAAAGAATATATCAAAGAATATAATATATCTCATCATCTTGAATTCTGACCTTTTTTCTTCTAATTCCCCCCCCCCCCCCCCCCCGTTCCTAAAAAAAAAAGGCCATCTCTTTTACTATCTTTTTTCATAATATACTTCATTCAGGCACACACACACACACACACACACACACACAAACACACACCAAACACCCCACACACACCACACACACACACACACGCGCGCGCGCGCCGCGCGCGCGCCACAACACACACACCCCACCATGCACACACACCACAACACAACACACACACGCACGCACGCCAAAACAACAAACAAGCACCCCACGCATGTTCCGAATGATAATAATTTACATCGTAAGTTAACAGAAAGGTCACCTCAAAAATAAATCGTATTTTCCAGGAGGCAGGGTGTCCTTATTTAATTAATTACTCTGCCAGCTCTAGTGTCCATAGTGTGTTGTTTATTGTGTGGCACGAAACGCACAGCATGGTTGTACCTGTTGTGTGCCGCCTTGCGTGTGTGTACTGTGCGTTTGCGCGTGCACCATGTGTACCTTTGTGTGGCGTTGCGTGTGTGTCTTGTGGGCGTGCTTACGTGCGTTGCGCGTGTCTTTGTGTGCGTGCTGCGCGTGTGTATGCGTGCGTGTGTGTGTACGTGTGTGTGTGTGCGGTATGTGTGCACTTTGCGGGTACCTTAATATATATATTATATATATATATATAAGAGAGAGAGAAAAGAGAGGAGAGAGGAAAAGAGAGAGGAGAAGAGAGAGGAGAGGAGAGAGAGAGAGAGAGGAAGAGATTATATCTGTCCGTTTTTACAATTTTTTTGTTTTTAAAATTGAAACTTGAGGTTGCTACCCACTGTACTACCTCCAACCACCACCAAACCCCCCCCCCCCCCCCCCCCCCCCCCCCCCCCCCCCCCCCCCCCCTCTCGGATAGCCTAGTGGTCAAACATTACGCTCGCAATTTGACCCGGTCCCGGAGATTTTTCTCCGGGAGTTAACACAGTGCTGACTCCACTCTCCCCAAAAGTCTTTCGGTTAAAGTCTGTCCCGACCTAAGGTCATCAGGCCGGTGCTTATTCCCGGGTTTCTGTGGCGTTAAGCGACTGAGAGTCTTGACTCCCCCTGGTAGGAACGCCAGTCTTCGCAGGGTAACCCCCAACACAAGGTGGTAACCCTTTTACCCCGGGTGGGGTGAAAATAGCCGTAAAGTGCCTTTTCCAAGGGCACAACGCGTAGCCGAAAGCTGGGATCAAACCCCGCAACCTTTAATTTCGACCCAAACGCCCTAACCACTAGACAAGCGGGGCAAGTCTTTCGGATGAACTTTAAACCGAGGCCCCGTGTGCGAAGCAAGCAGAACATCTTGCGACACGTTAAATCCTGTTTTCCCCTTTTGTAAGAGTAGGGGCCATCGTGTGTGCCGTTGGGAACAAATTTTACAAAACTGCATACACACGGGGATTGGATGTAAAAAAAAACACAAGAGTGCTTATACCATTTTCCTCGATTTTAAAAAGAATAATCAAATCCAAAACAAATCAAATCTATCTCTTTCTCGGTCAGACTCATCAGCTGTTTTTGTTTTTATACCTCGCTGTCTGAACATATAAACCGTCCACGGAAAACCGGGTTGTTTGTTGTTGTTCAAAATCAGGGCAGTAGTACAAGAACGGAGAGAAGAAACGAACTGCCTACCCACCAACCCCTACCCCCCATCCCTGAACAACAAGAAAAAAAAAGAATCACTAAAAGGGTGATTACCTTTCGAACTTAGTCAGTGACAAACAGACCCCATCCAACTCGATAAGGGGGTGATGGTTTGGATTTGATCTATCTATCTATCTTTCTATCTATTATTATCTATTATCTATCTATCTATCTATCTATCTATCTTCTATCTGTCTATCTATCTATCTATTGTCTTCATCTATCTATCTATCTTTTCTATCTATCTATCTATATTTATCTAAAAAGTACCCCCCTCCCTCTCCTCTCTCTCTCTCTCTGAATCGCTCAGTACTCTCTCTCTCTCTTCCCCTCTCTCCCCCTCTCTCTTCTCTCTTTTCTCTGTGATATCCTCAGTATGACAAAGTTCAGATGGAAACACAGTTTACAATGACGTATAATTTAACGACATCTTCAATCACGTCATCAGAATAAACACCCCCTGGGGAAGGGGGAAAAGTCGAAATATTGGGGAACACCTAACATAATATGTTGGTTGTTCTACTTTCGCTTGTGGTGATATATATATAAATTTTATATATATATATATTATATATATATATTATTTATATATATATATATATTATATATATATTTTAATATAATAATTTCCCTATCCATATCCATATCCTACCATCACTGGTTAGACCGTTTTAGGTGATATCTTTGATAAAAAAATTTAAAAAAAAGTGATGGGGTTTGTTCAACTTAACTATTTTTTATTCACTTTGTACTTGTAGAGAAGTGAACGTTTTCAGTATTGTAAGTTAAGTCTGTTTTTCTGTTTGTTTTGTGTGTGTTTTGTCTTGTTTGCATCTTTGTTTTTTTTGTTGGTGTTTTTTGTAGCTTTTCTTTTTTTTCTTTTCTTTCTTTTTTTTATTATTATTTTGTTTTGTCTGCCTCATCCTCTTAGCATCCTTTTCCTGTTTTCCCACGCCGCTCATTTTTAATCTCCCCGCCCAGCCATAAGAATTGGTTTTGGTTTTATCTCATTTTATGTGTGATCGATGTGGGGTTTTCCCACAACGCGTGGGCCTCCTGGGTGACCCCTTTTGGTTGACCCGGGGTCGATAAAGCAAGGACAAATTGAGTTGGTTTAATTGTTTAAATTACATAGCCACACACTTTTTTTTCGGTTTTTAAAAGTGACGAGGGGGCGCCCCCATTTGGCCGTCGGTCGGCGGGCTCAAGGGGAAAATATTGGATTGGATTGGACCCAACCCAATTCTTGTCTTTCCTCAGGGTCGGAAAGTCCCCAGGGACCCCATCAATATCGGGGCCCCCCGGGGGGGCCCCCCTTTTTACTTTTCAGTCAAAAAAATTTGGGTTATAGATTTTTTTAAGTTCCCTTTGTAGGGGTTGAAGATCATTTTGGGGATGTGGGGGGGTGAGGGGATGGAGAAGGAGGCGGTAGAAAAGGAAGATAGGCGGGTTACATTGTTGTAAAAAAAGGAAAAAGAAATAATTCCCTACAAAACCCGAATTAACCTCCCCCCCCCCCCCCTTACTTTTCTCTCCCCTACCATTCGGTGCTGTGACCTGCATGGCAACATTTGGGGGCCCCTGTGGGGGCAGGGGAACCGGTATCGGCGCGGAAATTGTACCAATGGACCTTCCGAGACAAAAGGGGGGGGGGGGGGTTCTGCGCGGGGGAAAAAGAAAGCTTGCCCTCCATACTTACTTCCCAATCTTGGCTTTACACCCCTAAACTCAACCCGGTTTTCCCAGTGCAGTTGCTAAAAAGTCACCCCTTTTTTTGGATTCCTGACATTTTCCCAGAGACACGCATCTAAAATTTCTCAAGGGATGCTTAGCAAAGCCGGTGAAATTTCCCCAAAATCCCTCTTGCAAAAAACCCTACCAAAAGCCCCTTTTGGGGGAATGCGAAAGCATTCGTAGGTTTATCAGCACGGGCCCTTAAAGCCAAAAAAACACTTTTCTGGCTACCCCAAAAAGACCCTTATACCCTCCCGCAAAAATTTATTCAAGTTGTAAAAAAACTATCCTGAATTTAAGATCACGCTAAATAAACTACTGTCCCGACGGCAAAAGTGCTATCTCATCTCGTTCCTTTTGGAAAACTATAAAAAACCCATAAAAATTTTTCGTTATAATTTTTGTGACTATTTCTTATTAAAATTTCCCAACACGAGAAAAGGGGGAAACTGAAAAAAAATTCATATAGCCTATGGGGGAATATTTTTGCTGTAAAAAATCCCTAATGTCTTACAAAGGATTTTTGTAATAAATTTTTTTTTTTGTTTATCGTGTATTGATCGTCGCCAAAGTCATAAGGTATGTTTACAGATGTTAAAAAATCACTACGGGGGTTTATGGCATGAAAGCCTTAACGCCCAAAACCCCAAGCATTTTTTTTTACGGTAGTTTTTGAAAATGTTCATGGTCATCACACAGCAGCAGCTCTAGAACATCAATTTTTAACTAAGGGGGAAAAAATTTTGTTATACGGGGAAACCCCCCCCCCCCCCCCCCCCCCCCCCCCCCCGATTTTTTCATTTGCGCACGTTAAACCTGTTCCCTTTTTTTTTGAGTGGGCCATCGTTGCCGGTGGGAAAAAGGTAATATACAAAAATGCATAAACCCCTGGGGGGGGGATTAAAAAAAAACAAGAGGGCTTTTTCCCTTATCCTCGAAATAAAAAAATATAAAAAAAAAACGTCGATATCAGTGTTTTTGTTTTATACCATCAGCTGTCTGAACATATAAACCTTCCACGTAAAAAATTTTTTTTTTTGTTGTTGTTGAAAAAAAGGGCAGCAGTAGAAGGGGAATGGGGGTAAGAATGCTACTCCCCCCCCCCCCCCCTTCCACACCCAACTCCCCCCCCTAAACCCCCCCCCCCATTCCCCAACCCAAATCCCCCCCCTAACTCCCCCCCCCCCCCCCCCACCCCCAAAACCCCCTTCGCCAAAAAAAACAAATAAGAATGTAACCAAAAAAAAAAAAGGCAAAAATTGCCTTCAGAACTTTTTCAGTGGGGACGACAGACTTATCTTTTTCGATTTTAAGTGTGTGTGTGTGTGTGTTTGTGTGGTTGTGTGTGTGTGGTGTGTTGTGTGTGTGGTTTGGGGTGTGTGTTTTGGGGGTTTTTTGGCGCGCCGGCGTGTGTGTTGTGTGTTAGTATGTGTTTTTTGTGTTATGTTAGGTTATTTTTAGGTTAAAGGTTTTTGGGTGTGTTGTGGGTGTGTGTGTGTTGTTTTGTGTGTGGTGTTGTGTGTGTGTATTTGATTGTATGTGTGGGTTGTTTTGTGTGTGTTTTGGGTGTATGTAGGTGGTTTAAAATGTTATTAAAGGGGTCTTTATTTTTTAAAAAATAAATTTTTTTATTCTCTTATTTCAAGAAAATGGAATAAAAACATTCATGTGTTTTTTTTTTTTTATTTCCCGTCCCCGGTTTGCAAGTTTGTCATTTTTTTCCACCATTCCCCCCGGGGTACAATGTGGTGTGTGTATGGTGTGTAAAGGGGGGTGTATTGCGTGGCGTGTGTGTGGTGGTGGGTGTGTGT
>JASPKP010006394.1:0-14347 GCA_030674155.1 Stramonita haemastoma
AGGTAAAGCAGCGAGGGAGGGGAAAGGGGGCGCCCCCCTAAACAGGTGGCCCCTAGAGAAGTTTTGAGGTCTCTAACCCCCACGCTCTTCAAAAAGGGCCCCATTGGTTATGGGAGCACCTTTACCTCATTTTTTTATGTCCTGTTTTTTCCGTCTCTGCCCTTATTCGTCCCTGTCTGCAGGGGGGAAAATTTGGGGGGGGAAAAACCAAACAACAAACAAAAATTCTTTTTTGATGTAGAGCATTTCACGTCTTTTCAAAGTGTGATATAAAGCCCCTAAAAAAACTGGGCAGAGGGTCACATTCCAAAATGGAAGAAACAACAGCAACAAAAAAATTTTCACCTTGTATGAGCAAGTTTCCCGGGTGTTGTCTTTTGTCATTTGTATGTGTTGACAAAATTTTTTTCTTCCCATACCAACTGTCCTTACAGTTTTATGGGGAAGGTACCAGTTTACTTTGATGGGGGAAATTGGAAAAAACCCAAAAAATTGCCAGTTATTTTGGGGGAGGGGGTTTTGTGCTTTGGGAAATCCTGTTTTGAAAGTCGGGGGGGTTGAATTCCATAACAGCCAAAATGTTTTTGGTGTGTGTGTGTTGTGTGTGTTTTGTGTGTGGGGTGGTGTGTGTGTGTGTTTGTGTGTGTGTGTGTGTGTGACGCGCGCGCCCCGCTGTTTTAAAGGGGGAACGATTTGAAAGGGGAAACTAAAAACTACAAATTGGGGAGGAAGCGGTTGCAAAATCGAAAGTGGTGCAAGAGGGGTCTACTGGACGGGGGGAAAGGGTGGGGGAAAAAAGGAAGCGAAGAATAGAGCTCTTTTAAAACAATTCTCAGAGTTTGGGTGCGCTTCTGTTTTCATCACCCTTTTACATCTTCCCATCACACGTTATAACCCGATCTGTTTTTCAGAAGAATAGGCTTAGTGTCCCGGTGGGCCCGGATGAAAATTTTTTTTTTTAAAATTTAATACAAGGGGAATGGATTAAAAAAAGCAGTGAGTGCTTTTTTCCATTATTCTCGAAGTAAAAAAATTAAAAAAAGAAAAGTAAATAAAAAAAAGGGTAAAAAAATCACCACTTGACCTTCATGAAATAAAAACAACTGTGAATTTTTGGGTTTCCCCGTTGCTCTGGTCTTTTGGGGACCTCGGTTTTTGGTTTTTCCCATACACTTTTGTGGGGTGGTCATTGGTATCAAAGTCTTCGGGTTTAAAGGTTTTAAGGGGGGAAAGTCGTTGGGAAGGGGGTTTTGTGGTTGTCACCCCCGGGGAGTGTCTTACTTTACTAATCTTTGGGGACAAAATAATTTCATCGTCAAATAGGGCAAGTAGGTAGGGGGATTTTGCGTTTTATATATTGACCAGAACAGGCACCACACTGTAAACCCCTCAAGTTTAAACCCGAGAACCGCAGGGGCCCTTTTTTTTTGATTTCTAAACAAAACTGAGTTTTGTGCTTCATGGGGTGATTTTTTTTATACACATACAGTTTTATCAAATGATTTTCTCTGTAAAAAAAAAGAAAAATTTTTCCTTGGGGATTGGCATTTATTTTCCATATTGTTCATCTTTTTAACAGACGGGTGCGGGGAATAGTTTTTACTACCCCGCAAGGGAAAGGGGCGGATAGCTCGTGTAGAGCGCTGGTTTTTCCCCTTATCAAAGTTAAGACATCGAGCTATTACCATTGGAGGGGGCCATTTTGCCCCCTTTGGCTTCAATACAGTCCCCCATTCACCCGCAAAAGGGGGTCCCCCCTTTTTGGGGTCGGAAGGAAAGCAGAAAGGGGGAGAGAAGGGGCGCCCCCTAAATAGCGGGCCCCGGGAAACGAGGTCTCTACCTCGCCCCCTACACCACGGGGATCTGTGACACCTTTCCCTTTATGAGAAAAGGGCTTTATTTTGTGGATACAATTTTCCATTTTTTTTTTTCGCTCCCGAACACAGATCCGAGCAAAAAAATGATAAACATTGCGATTTTTTTTGCCCACCAAAGGGTAGCCACATTCCACTTCGAAAACAACACTCTTTTTAAAATTTGGGGATACCGTACTGTCTCATTTTCACCAGAGATTTTTTCTTGGTTCAAAAAAACACTGCAACTCCGTTCGATCCAAATCCCCAAAACAAAACAAAAATCAAACATGATAAAACCAATAAAACCACGGAACGGAATGCAAAATTTTCCCAAATTTCACTTATCTGTAGGAAGTCGTACCTTTTCGGCCCCCTTCCTGTTAAGTTTGAAGTTTTCTTTGTTTTAGACGAAAATATTTTCCTTAAGAAAGGGCCAGCTTCTATCAATAAAAAAAGCCACAAAAAAGAACAACACATACACGTCAAAGAACTTAGGTTTTTTTTTCCACCCTGATTTTTTCCGGCTTATTTCGGTTTTTTTTCCTTATTTTTTTCTGGATTTTTTTTTTTTTTTCTCTCTCCTTTTCAGCTGTTTATGTAAAGGGGCCTAATCCCTCCCCCCTTCCTCCTCCCTCCTCCCCCATTAGTTTACCCACTCAGGCCGGGCAGGCTGGTCAAGGGAACGGTGACAAAGATCTATGCCCTTTTAACTGACTGACCATTGTTTCCCACAATTGGGGATTGTACTAGGGGGTCGAATCGGCTTGTGTGTGTGTGTTTGTGGTTTTTTTGTTTGTGTTTGTGTGTGTGTGTGGTTGGTGTTGTGGTTGGTTGTGTTGTGTGTGTTTTGGGGGTTGTTTTGTGTTGGTTGTGTTGCTTGTGCTGTGTTGTGTTGTGTTTGTGTGTGTTGTGTTGTTGTGTGGTGTTGTGGGTTTTTTTTTTGTGGTGTGTTTTGTGTGTTGGGGTGCCCGGCCGGCGTTGTTGTGTAAACCTTATTTACCTATTTTATTTATTTTTATTCTTTTTTTCAAGATAATCAATACGCACTCATTGCTTTTTACATCCATCCCCGTGTAATCAGCTTTGTAAATTTTCATCCTTCCCAAATCTGCACACAATAACCGCTTTCTGTGTGTGTTTGCGTCGTGCTGTTTTTGTGTGCGGTGTGTTGTGACGTGTTGGTTCTGCTGTGTGTGTTAGGGGTTGTGTTTTGCGTGCGCCCACGGGTGTGTGTGTGGGGGCGCGCATGCGGCTTTGCTACAACTTCATTCTTAAGTATTCATTAAAGGGCTGCTTACCCCCCCCCCCCCCCCCCCCGCCCCGCCCAACCCCCCCCCCCTTTCTTCCGGGTTTATACCCATTTTTCACTTTTTCCACTACTTTCCCCCCCCCCCCCCCCTTTCCCACCCCTACCTCCGTCCCTGCTTCACCCAATTCTGTAAATTTAAAACACAAAGAAAACAGCAGAGACTTCCAAAATCAAAAACAAACTGACAAAAACGGACCAAAGGGGAGGACTAGAGTTTAAAATTTATTTTGTTTTTTGTTCGTTGTTTTTTGGGGATGGTTTTTTTTTGTTTTGTTTCCGTTGCTTTTTTTTTGGGTTTGGAATCTTTTACTTTTTTTTTTTTCTTCTTCTAAAGAAAAGTGGGCTTCGTGAGGATTTGTTGTAATTATTGTTTTTGCTGTTATTATTTTTTTTATTGTTGCTTTTTGTTGGTTTCCCCACATCATTCGGGGGGTCATACAAAACATACCCCCCCCCCCCCCGGGCTTTGCAGGCCATTTTGTTTCATAAACTTTTGCTTTACCTTTATTTCAAAGTTTCAATTTTATCATTATTAAACATGCTTCTTCTCACTCCTCACACCAATCCCCCGTAAGTTTGATAACAATAGATGGGTTTTGTGCATAGTTTTTTTCAATACCTCCCACATAAGCACCATTTTCCAATTTCGAATCCTCTGAAGTGATATACTGCTCTGGGTGGGGTACCTGAAAACAATCATACGCGAAATCTTCCCCTCATTTGCAATTTCAATCCACTGATTCCCAGGGGGGATGAGTAGCAAGTCACACCGGGTGACCCTAGATTGCACAATAGCAACACAACTTCAAGAATTTTTTTCCTTCCTGGGGGAGAAAAAAGTTGCCTAGGGCAAAACAACTCTAAACGAATGACTTTCAGAGGAAAGCAATATTTTAATAGCAGAAATGAAGTGTCGGAATACAACTTTTTTTGCTTCCTGGTTTTGAACTTCATAGGGGAAAAACTCATGTCAACACTCGCTTTCCTCAAGCTTGGGAAAAGCACCATTACGTGGTTACCAAGGGGAGGGGTGACGTTTATGCCCTTGGGCCATACAGACCCCCATTTAAATTATTACCCAATATAAATGGTTACCTACCCTCTTTAGGGTAAAGGGAAGGTAAAGCACAAGAAGAAAAGAGATGGCGCCGCCCTCAATAGCTGGCCGCTAAGAAGCGAGTCTCGACCCCTCGCCCCCTCAACGCCCAAAAAGGCTACGGGAACCCCTTTTATTTTTTAAAACTCTGACGCTTTGAAATTAAAAAATTTGCCAGCACTATCCCCCTCATCACTTACAATTTCTTTCGATCCCCCCACACATTCAAAAAATCTTTCCCTTTTACACCAAACCCCCAAATTTACTACACATTTTAAAAATTTTTGTTGTCAGACTTTCTTGTTTGTTGTTTTTTTACCCCGGGTGTCTGACTAGCTATAAAAGGGAAAAAAAACACCAGCCCACTAAATAGAAAAAAATTTGGGTAAGATTTTAACAATTGTAAAGACTTCGTTTTTTGAAGAAAAAAAGATATTTTTAAAAATCCCCTTTTCTATTATGAATCTGCTTTTAAGGGAAATTTCCCCCTCGTAACCAATAAAAATACTATTTTTATCTATTGTTTTTTGATAACTTTATCAGAACTGATATAAACAAAACCCCATTTGGCCTTTAAAACCAAAATTAAATATTTGGGACAGCTTTGTTTTTTTTTTTTATAAAAAAAATTAACAGTCTTTTTTCTCCAAAGCCTTTTCCCAAAAAAAAACCCCTACTTTTAAAAATAAAAAAGTTGTAACCCCCAAAAGGCGTTAAAAAATTTTTTAAAGGATGTTGTTTTAAATTTTTCGGGTTTTAGGGAAAAAACAATTTTCCCAAAGCATACAAATTAATATAAAAAGCCTTCTGATTTTTATGCGAAAAACTTTGGGTTTCCCAAAACAAAAAAAAGTCAAATAAAAAATTGTTTTTTTACAACCCAAAGGGTTTTTACCCAAAAAAGGCGAAACTTTTTTAAAAGCCTTAAAAATTTAAATTTCTGGGCCCCCGTTTTTTGTTTTTAAACCCCCCCTTTCTCTTTTTTGAGGGGGTTTTTCCTTTTAATTAAGAAAAACAAACCTGTTTGTGGGGTTTTTGTTTTTTTTTTTAAAACCCCCCCCCCCCCTCCTCCTTTGAGGGGGGACGGCCCCTGCAAAGGAAAAAAGAAAAAGGGCAAACTTTTTTTTAAAAAAAAAAAAACCCCCTTTTAAAAGCCTTTTTTTTTTATTTGGGGGGTAAGGTTCAAACCCGGCCTTCCCCTTTTTTTTTTTGAAAACCCAAATTAAGGTAAAACCACTCCAAAAAAGGGGGGCAAAGGGGTAAAAAATTTTAAAAAAAGGGTCAAGGGGGGAAGGGAAATTTAACACCCCACTCAACCCCCCCCAAAACCCCAAAACCTTTTTTTTCCTTTTTAAAACGTGTTTACCCTGTTGGTCCCCCGGTTCTTTTCTAACAAAAAACCCCCTTTTTAAACAAAATTTTCTCCCCCTTTTAATGGTTTTTACCCTTTTTCCCCTTTTTCATTTCTTTCCCCTTTTTCTTTTTTTGGCTTTTTTTTCTTTTTTTTCTTTTTTCCCCCTTTTTTCTCCCTTTTTCCTTTTAAATTTTTATTTTTTTTTTTTTTTTTTTCTTTCTTTCTTTTTTTTTATTTTTTCTCTTTTTTTTTTCTTTTTCTTTCCTTTCTTTTCCTTTCCTTTTTTTTCTTTTCCCCTTTTTTCCTTTTTTTCTTCTTTCCCCCTTTCTCTTCTCTTTTTTTTTTTTCTTTCTTTTTTTTTTTTTCTTTTTTTTTTTTCTTTCTTTCTTTTTCTTTTTTTTTTTCTTTTCTTTCTCTTTGAAAAAGCCCCGGTAAAAACCCCTTTTTTTCCACCAAAAACCATTTTTTTTGTTCCCCTTTTTTCGAAAAACCTTTTTTTTGTTTTTTAAAATTTTTATTTTCTTTCATTTTTTAAAATTTTTTTCCTTCTTCCCTTTTGGGGTTCTTTTTTCCCCTTTTCCCCCCTGGGCCGTCCCCTTTTACCCCCAGTTTCCCCCCCCGGGGTTTTTTTTTTCCCCCCCGGCCACCTTTTTTTTCCTTTAAAAACCCCCCCCTCCCCCCGCCTTGGGCCCCCCCCCCCCCTTTTTAACAAACTCCTTAACCCCCCAAAAAAAAAAAAAACCTTTTAAACCCCCCCTTTTCCGGGCCTTTTCCCTTTAAAACCCACCCCTTTTTTCATTCCCTTTTCCCAACCTCCTTTTTTAAACCCCCCCCTTCAAAACCCAACCTTCTTCCTTCTTTCCCCCCCCCCCTTTTTTTTTTTAAAAATCCCCTTTTTCACTTTTTTTCAAAACCCCCAAAAAAATCCCCTTTCCCCCCTTCCCCCCTTTTCCTCCAAACCCCCCAAAACCCCCCCCCCCCCCTCACCCCACTTTTTCTTCCCCCTTTTTCTACTTTTTCCTTTTTCTCTTTTCTTTTTTAAATTTCCCCCGCTTCCCCCCCCCCCTCTTTTTTCCCCCCCGCCTTCTTTTTTTTTTTTTTTTAATTTTTTATTATTTTTTTTTTTTTTTTTTTTCCCCCCTTTTTTCCCTCCCTTTTTTTCTTTTCCCCCCCTCTTCCCCCACATCCTCCTTCCCCTCTTCTCTCATCACTTTTCCCCCCCCCTACCACCCCCCCCTCACCCCGGGCCCCCCCCTTCCCCCCGCCCCCTTTTTCCCCCTTCCCCCCCTTTGGGCCCCCTTTTTTTTCCACCCCTCTTTTTTAAAAAAATTTTCCACGAAAAAAAAGGGCCTTCCCCCCCCCTTTTTTTTTCCCCCTTTTTTTAAAAAAGGGCCCCCCTTTTTCAACCCTCGGTCTTCCTGTCCCCCCCCCTTTTTTTCAATACCCCCCCCTTTTTTAAACCATTTTTGGGCTTTCCTTTTAAAAATTTTAAGAAAAATTTTTTTTCCCCCCCCGGGGGGGGGCCCCCCCCCCCCCAAATTTTTTTAAAAAATTTTTTTTTTTTTTTTCCCCCCCCTTCCCCCCACCCCCCCCCCCCCCCCTTTCCCTTTTTCCTTTTCTTTTTTTTTTTTCCCCCCTTCCCCTTTTACCCCCCCCCTTTTTTTTTTCCCTTTTTTTTTTTTTCCCCCCCCGCTTTGCTTTTTTTTTTTTTTTTTTCCCTTTCCCCTTTTTTGCCTTCCCCCCCCCCCCCCCCCCCTTTTCCCCCCCCCCTTTTGGGGCCTTTTTTTTTTTCCCCCCTTTTTTTCCCCCCCCCCCCTTTTTTTTTTTCCCCCTTTTTTTCTTTTTTTGTTTTCCCCCCTTTTTTTTTCCGGGAAAATTTTTAAACCTTTTTCCCCCCCCTTTTTTTTTTTCCCCCCCTTTTTTCCCCCGTTAAAAAACCCCCCCCCCCCCCCGGATTTTTCCCCCCCCCTTTTTTTTTTTTCCCCCCTTTTGGGCCCCCCCCTTTTACCCCCCCAAAATCCCCCTACCCCCCCCCCCCTCCCCCCCCCGTTTTCCCCCGCCCCTTCCCCCCCCCACCCCCTTTTACCCCCCCCCCCCCCCCCCTTTTTTCCCCCCCCTTTACCCCCACCCTTTTTTTCACCCCCTTACCCCCCCCTTTTTCCCACCCCCTTTCCCCCCCCCCCCCCCCAAACCCCAAACCCTTTTCCCCCCCCCCCAAACCCCCCTTTTTTCCCTTAAAAACCCCCCCCCTTTTTCCCTCCCCTTTTAAACCCCCCCTTTAATCCCCTTCCCCCCCTTTTCCCCCCCCCCCCCTTTCCCCCCCCCTTTTAAAAAAACCCCCCCCCTTTTTTTCCAAAGCCCCCCCCTTTTTTCCCCCCCCCCCCCCCCCCCCAAATTTTTTCCCCCCCCTTTTTTTTTTCCCCCCCCCCCCCCTCCCCCCTTTCCCCCCCCCCCTCCCCTTTCCCCCCCCGTGTCGCGTCTCGCCTCGCTCGTCGTCATCATCATCACATCTCTCATCATCACATAATCATCATCATCATCATCATCATCATCATCATCACATCAATTTTTTTGGCCAAAGTATTGTTCGTGGGAAGAGAATCGCAGAACGCTTCCCCCCAAATTTTATCCGGGCTTTAGCCTTTCACAAAACACCTTTCAAACCTATCCATTTTTGATTTTCTCATCCATTCTCTACGCTGCCCCTTTCTCTTCCTCTTTAAAGTGCCCCCTCGGGATAGATAGATATTTTGGGAAAGAAGCGGGGTCCGTGACTGCCCAACCACCCAATTTCCCCCAAATTTCAAAACACCAGAACGGGTTTCTTGTGCCCAGTTTTCATGATCATCTCCACCAATGACCCCTTGGGCCGGGTTTTTGCCAGAAGATACGAAAAACTTTAAAAAAAAGGAAACCTGTGCATCTTTGGGGAGCGAGGCATAAAGCCCTTGGTTTTTCCGGGGGCCAGCATAGTGAGGCGCCCCAAACTCCTCCCCCCCCATGCTTTCCCTTCCCTAACCCTAAACAGTACCTATTTACAGTTTGGTACGGGGGACTGTACTGAAACAAGCCCCAAAACGTCACTCATCCACTTGTAAAGTACTTTTCATGCGTTTAACTTTAACGGGGGAAAGCAAGCTCGACCACTAAATACCAAATTTTATTTTAAAAAAAGGAAGAAAAGACAAAATAAATTTTCAAAAGCCTGATATGATTTTTTAAATATCCAATAAAAAATCTAATCAAAAATTTAAACGACAAAAGGCATAGTATACTGTTAATAGCCTATAAACAATCTTATCTAAATAATAGCATGTAAAGCCTATATGACTGTTTATTCCTATAAACAAAACAACTAAATATTCATCGTCTAACCAATAACGTTTAAAGCAATATAAACAAACCCTCCAAAAAATTACGCCTAAAGCCTTTATACTGTTTTTGTCAAAAAAATTATCCAAACAGTTGTCCTTTAACCTAGTAAAAGATTTCTTAATACATAATTATAAAAAAACTTATTTAAATAATCAACGCCCAAAGCTTATAACCATACAAACAAATATATCCAAATGCCCTTCGTTCACGGTGTTTCCCCCAAAACAAAGTGCATTTTTCCCGCAAAGGCCTCCCTGTTCAACGAGGAACACCAAAAACAAAAAAATACAATACTTGAAAACAAAAGCACCAACGAGATGGGCGCTGTAGCTGAGTGGTTCAACCGTCAACTTCAATCCCCTGGGGCCATAAAGTCGTGGTTCAAAAATTTGGGAAACATCTGGAAAATTTGGGGGGATTTTGCATCTCCTTGTCAACTTCAAGGCAGACCGACAGTAGCTTCATTTTTCGTTATTACACAGCGCCAAAATTATGCCGGGAAAGATCCCAAAATTCCTCCCAAAAGCCTTTGGTGGGCCCATGGGTTCAAAACACAACCACCCTACAAAACCCCCAGGGGGGAAAAGGGCTACCTTCATTTCAGGAAGGCAAAAATTGTCGCATATCAAAATCTCCACAATTGGTAAATTTGGGAGCTCTACCCGGACACAACAAAAAAAACCCCCCAACTAATAACACCACGCAGCCTGCTGAAATGACTGCGCCACCGCCTAATTATTATCTTCAAACCCCACAAACTTACATTCTTCCTCAAGCCTCTGGGTTGGTGTCGGGGAGCGAGGACGAAGAAGCTTTTTGTAAAATCTCCTCTCTCTTTCTCTGTCCTTCTTCTTCCCGTCCCCTTTGTGTTTTTTTTTTTTATATAAAATTTTTTTTTTTTGTATTTCTGTTCCCCCAAAACAGGGAAGGGCCCCAAAAAAAAAAGTATGTAAAACTCACTCTTTTCCCTTGAAAAAAAAAAATCATTTTTTATTTATTCTTCATTCATTCATTCTCTGTCTGTCTTCTTCCCGCTTCCTCGCTGTTTTTTTTTGTTTGTTTTTTTGCTGTTCCCAAACAGGGGAAGGGGCCCTATGAAAAAAAGTCGTTACCCTTAAAAAAATAAAGACATTCATTCATTTATTCATTCAATTTATTCATTCATTCAATCATTCATTCATTCATTCATTCATTCTCTATCCTCTGTGTCTTTGCTCTGGGTCTGGTCCTCTCTGTGTCTTTTCTTCCCTTCTTTTGTCTGGTTCTGTTGTCTTGTGTCCGTCTGTCTGTCTGCCCTCTCACACTAAACAGGACGGGACAACTGGATAATGAGAAAGAAATTACTACCTAACAGCACGGGTCACAATAGATGTCTGATCCCCAACCTTACCTATTTTATTATCCAATAATTACCCTCCCTTTTTTCCCCCCCCCCCACATCATCCCCTCCGCCTCCTTCCCCCTTTTTTTTGGACCGGGCCATGACATGTTGACTCATCATTTTTTCATTAGCAGAAAAGTGGGGGAGAGAAGAAAAAGGGGGAGGAAGGGGGAGGGGACCAGGGGGATTAAAGGGGATGGTGGGGGGTGGGGGGATTTTTGAAAGAGCAATACAAAAGGGGAAGGTTTTTTTTTTTCTCCAGGAGGGGAGTTTCATTTTTTTTTTGGTTTTTTTTGGGGTTTTTTTCGTTTAGAAAATTTTCACTTCTTCTCTGCCTCTACATTGCTTGTCTCGTTTCTGTTTCTGTCTTCACTGATATCTTGTTTTATTTATTTATTTATTCTTTTATTTCTAATTAGGGTAAAACACTCTTTTTTTTCTTTTTTTTTTTTGTTACATCCAGGTGGTTGTTGTTTTGGGGTGGTTGTGTGTGTGTGTTTTGTTTTTGTGTTGTTTGTGTGTTGTGGTTTGTGTTGTTGCATTGTGGTAATTAATGACACTGATACTAAAACTGAGTATAAAAATTTTTGTTTATTTAAGATTTTTTCCATTCCTCACCAACTTCGGGGTGCACATCAAGGTGGTTTTTTTGCTATGCCCTTTTTTGCTCCCCATTAAAGGGACCACATTCCCCTTTTTGGGAAAGAAAATTTTAACAAAGGTTTATAAATATTTCAGTTTTATTTTTGCTAGGCTTTTTCCTGCAAAATAACCGACAGATAATGAGATCAAGGCAGATAAAAAAATAAACTTTTTTAAAATTCACCCGTTAGCAAAATTAAAAAAAACTAGCAACAATATTTTTGAACAAATAATGTCTTTGATTGTTGAATCATTCATCATCAACCCTTTTTCAGATACACTTTTGGGTTTTCCCATCATTCATCCACCGTCATCCTCCATCCTAAGGAATTCTTTTTTTTCACTAATATTATCTTTTGCCCCACCCCTTTCTACCTCGTTCATTAATCACACTGTTCTCTTTCCTTTGTTTCAGTCACCCCTCTTTGTCATCCGATGTAACCCCACAGTCATTCTTTTCACGCTTTTACTTTTTCACATTGTTGGTTTAACAAAAAAACTTCTTTTTCCTGCCAACACAAATGGTGTTGCATTTATTTACATCAACCCACCCTTTTGTTCATTAGTTTTTTCATTAACATTTAATTTTGCAAATTTATTTGCTCATTTCTCACTGTCTGTTACCACAACCCACGTTCTTTTTCAGTCTACCCCAAATCTTTACCTCCAACGCCTGTTGGGCCCTTTCCCCCTAACGGGTCACACCTCTTCTTTAAAACATCCGCCGCCTGGATCTAACCTCCAACCCCACCCCACCCACCCCCACCCCCACCACCCCCTTTCCACTACCACCGGGGCCTCCCTACCATCTGACCCGCTGTCGCACACCTAAACCCCCTTGACCTCAACAGACCCTCGGGGAGGGAACTGTCCCCTTTGAAAGGAACAGCGTTAACCCTGCCCTTCGGGGTTTCAGGGGAGGGGGGGATATTGGAGGGGTGTTTAATTCGTGTCGGGGGCATGCCTTTGTCCCGCCCTCCCCTCCCGCGGGGCCCTTTGGGCACAGTCCCTAAGGGGTTCTGGGGGGGCACGTTATGAGGGGCGGGCCGGCCCCCCGCGTTCATTACGTTGTTCCCCGGGGCACCCAGGATCCAACTCCCCCCAAACGTGCTGCTGCCTACAGGTAGAGAGAGAGAGAGAACAAAGAGAAGGGGGTTTTGGGGGGTTTTGTTTTGTTTTGTTTTGTCATCTTGGGCTATCGGGGTTTCGTGTTTGTTTGGGGGTGGGTGGTGTGTATTTGGTTTTTTTTTTTATTGGTTATATGTTATCTTATATTTTGGCCTGTTTTTTGCTTTTTGTCCAACCAAAATCTTGAAAATTTTCTTAACTTAAGCACTTTTTTCGGGAATGCCCAAGAGAAAATATTCCTATCAGCCTCCAAACTTCCATTCTCCCAAAGTAAAATATTTCATACACAAATCTTGTCTTTCCATAAAAAGGAAAAGGTCCATAACCTTTTTTCAGGGACGAAAACAGAGACCCTCAGCTTCTCAGGGGGCCCGCAGTTTAAGCGGGGCCCCCTCCCTCTCCCCGCTGCTTTCCTCCCCACCCTAAAGAGTGCCTTGAACTGGGCATACTGAAACCAAGGGACGCAAACGGGCACCCACCCCCTTGTAACCACCAAAATGGGCTTAACCTTCTTGTGGACAGCGAGACTCTGACCACAGCATCCCTCCCTTTTCTAGTACTGACATGAAGAATTTAGTCATGATTCGGATCGTCGCAGCTTTTTTAAAATTTTATCATTCTACTCTTTTTTCAAACAAGTTTATTGCATCCCCCCCCCCTTCCCAAAAACAAAACAAAATGAAACAAAACAAAAAAGACCCCAAAAAAAAAACAAAACCAAATCCAGCAACACCTAATGAAGGAAAATAAAAAAACAAAATCAAAATAAAGGTTTAAAAAAAGGGAAAAAAGGGGTTCCCCCAAAAAAAATGTGGGCGTTGGGGGCGAGGCTCCCGAGACCAAACTTCTTAGGGCCACAAAGTTAGAAAACATGTGTGTGCTGCCGTCGGGGTTGTTGGGTTTGTGTGTTGGGGTGTGTGCCCGCGCGTCCCTTTTGTGGTGGATGTTTTATATGTGTGTTTTGTATTTTGGGGTTATGTGGTGTTAGTTTGTGTGTGGCTGTGTGTCTGTATAAAGTCAGGTTTATTTGTGTTTTTAAAGTCTGTCCCCGAGCGTTTTGGGCCCGTTTCTCTTTGGGCTGGTTTCAACCCGCACACAAAACCTTTTGTGTTTTTTCCTGCAAGACGCTTTTCAAACGTTTCCCCTACAAAAAGAAGCCATGGTAGGTGCAAGGTTAAAACACACCCCACCGATTAATATACCCATTTAGCGAAACCCCCAAAAAAATGTTTATCAGGGGCCCTAAAATTTCCCAATGGGTGCCCAATTTGGCCCCTTCCCTTCCCTTCACACTGAATGCAGGGGGTCCCGCACATTTCCCGCCTCACGGGCAACAATCAAAACCTTTGCTCCCTTTAGGGTTCACTTTCTCCTTGTAAACAAATTTCCTAAATGTTTGCCCAGCTAAAAAATACAAGGGGGAAATTTTAACACTAAAACCGCCCCCTTTATCCATTAGGCGACGAAAAAAATTTAAACCTTTTCCCCCTCCCCAAATTTTCCTTCATGAACAAAAAACCGAAGCCCCCCCGTGCGAGGCACCCCAAAACATTTTTCGTTAAAAAACCTGGGCCCCCCTTTTTTTAAAGGGACCAATTGTGGCCCGGTGGTAACAGATAAGGGGTTTAAAAAAAAGTGCATACACCCGGGGGGTTTTGGGCAAAAAAAACCCCGATGCGTATTCCATTAACCTCAAAATAAAAGAAAAATAAATAAATAAATAAAAAATAAATACAAAATAAATAAATGATAAATTTAAAAAAATGAACCAGCTCAGGGAATTTTTGGAAAACGCGTTCGAGGTTTTAAAAACATTTAGATTAATTTCTTGTTTTTAAAATTTTGAACACTTGGGAGATCTTAATAACAATCTATTTGGGGCCATTTTTTCATATCAAAACACCCAACAAAACGGAAACATTTTGCAAAAAAAAAAGATACAAACACGCTTTTTTGGTTTTGTGTGTGGGTGTTGGGTGTGTGTGTGGGTTTTTCATTTATTAAATTTAAATTTTTTATTTATAACGAGGTAAAAAGGGTTTTTTTTGGTCGGCGTGGGGTGCATATATGTATATTAGGGTAACCCATAACTGTCCAAACTATCTAACTATCCCACTATCTATTTTATCTAAAAAACCCATCCCATCTTTCTATCTAATCTATCTATTATCTAAAAACCCCAAAACAAATTTTTCTTCTACCATCA
>JASPKP010006395.1:0-2500 GCA_030674155.1 Stramonita haemastoma
AAAAACAAAAACAAACATGAAACCAAAAAAATCAGTGAACTAAACAACAAAAACCCTAAGAAGTAACACAAAGTACAAATATTCTCCACCACATGTTCAAGACATATCAGACACAGCAATACCCAACGTCGGAGTGCGGCTATCTTAATATGGGCAGAAACGGTCGTATACTGAACCTCGGAGCTCCCAGCCGAGGAATGAAAAATACAGACCAGAAAGGGGGATTGGGGATTAGGGTGCGGGAGGGATGTGATTTCAGGGGGATTTGTGAAATTGAAATTGGGAAACGAGAAAAAAAAAATACAAAAGAACAGAGAAAAAATCTCGAAAAACGAAGCCGATGTAAAGGAAAGGAAAGAAAAATATATCAGGAAAGAAAGTGAGAGAGAATTTTTTTTTTAATCAGGCGGAGAGAGAGAGAGAGAGAGAGAGAGAGAGAGAGGGAGGAGAGAGAGGGGAGGAGATGAGAGGAGAGAGAGAGGAGAGAGAGAGGAGAGAAGAGGACAAACAGGCAGAAAATATAAGAAATAACAAATAAAGCAAGAAAGAACGCAAGAAAGAGAAAGAAAGAAGCAAGAAACAAACAACGATCGAACGAGCGAAAGAACAAAAGAAAGAGCATACAAAAGAAAGAAAGAAAGAAAAGATTAGAAAGAAAGAAAGAAAAGAAAGAGAGAGAGAGCGAAATAAAGAGAAAAACAAAGAGAAAGAAAGAGAAAAAAAGGCAGAAAAAAAAGAAGGAAAAAAAGAACAAAGGAAGCAAGCAAGTAAGTAAACAAGGAAGGGAGAAAAGAAAGAAAAACGTAAATATAAAAGAAGAAAAAGAACTTAAGTGATCAACAAACAGAAGGATGGAAGGAGGAAGGAAAAAAATCAAAACAAAAGAGACAGAAAGAAACAACGAAAAAAAGAAAATGCCCCAACTTTGCCCTCCCCCCACCCCACCACCCAAAAAAAAAAAAAAACCACCCCAAAAAAAGAAAGCAGATGACAACCAAAAAAAACCCCAAAGAATAATGACCATGAAATCAGAGTTTATAAACCAACAAAAAAGAAAAAACAATCCCAGATGAGAAGAAATGACACAACACAGTGAAGATGCTCCCATCACATTATTGGAGATTAATATATTAAATACAGCCTAGAGAGGGATTTTGGGGGGATCACCATAGAGGTGTGAGGGGACCCACTGAGGATTAACGAAATTGAAAAACGGAGCGGTGACGTAACAAACGAAAAATGAAAAAAAAAAATGTCGAAGAAAAAAAGTTTAGAAAACGAAACGAAAAATATAGAGAGAAAACAAGAAGGAATAAGAACCAAAGAAAGTGGGAGAGAGAACGGAGGGGAAAGAGAAAATAAGGACGTTTAAAAAAATGCAGGAGGAACGGAAGAAAAAGAATCAATAACTTTCCGTTTTAATTTTGCTATTCTGCTAAAGCTCAGAGGTTTGCCAAAAGGTGAGATTGGACATGTGTTACTCTTTTTGCCAGCCATTAAAGTAACCAAATTCCGACACCGGAGACATAGATGAGAAAACCAAATGATTCAGCCAATAAGAGGATGATACGTGTCTATAAGGAAACCGACACAAAGAAAAAAACACAAACAAAAATGAAGGCTCTAGACAGAATGACAAACAGACAGATAACAGTGTACTGCTTGCGAAGAGAGAGAGGAGAGAGAGAGAGAGAGAGAGGGGGGGGGAGGGGAGGAGCGAGAGAGAGAGAGAGAGAGATGGGGGGGGGGGGGAGAGAGAGCCAACAATATGAAACCAATTAAAGAAAAAAAAATCATCTCTTGACCTTTCAAACACCTCGTCAATTACAGAAAGAGCTGTGATTGTGAAAAGGTTTTTTTTATTGAAAAAATGCTTTGAAATAAAAATATTCCAAAAGAAACAACCAGAAAAAGCTGATAATTAAAAAGAAGGGAAATGATTATGAGCGTTTGTTGGATTAAAAAAGAAGAGGAAATTGGGACCTGTAGCAAGAGGAAGAGAGAGGCTGAGGAGTGTTTAAGAGTAGGCTATGCACTGGGTGCCAACGCACGTTAATACCTTGCCTACGTGCTTGTACACACTTCTCTAGCCTTTTCTTCACTGGGTTTTCTGTAAGATTTGTTTCAATCTTTTTATATAAAATTCTATTTTGTTTCTTTTCCTTCTTCCTTTAAAAAACAACAAACTTTTCTACCTACTTCTTTTCTTCTTCTTCTTCTTCTTCTTCTTTTTCCTCCTCACCCTTCTCCTCCTTCACTGTCTCTTCCTCTTTCTCTTAGTCATTCTCTTTCGTCTTCTTCTTCATCATCTTCTTCTCTCCCTCTTTCTCTCTCTCTCTCTCTCTCTCTCTCTCTCTCTCTCTCTCTCTCTCTCTCTCTCTCTCTCTCTCTCTCTCTCTCTCTCCCTCCCTCCCTTCTCTCCCTCCCTCCCATCGTACCTGTGTGTACTTAAGTATATGTGATTGAATATTTGTTTTCTTTCTTTCTATTTGGTTGTACT
>JASPKP010006396.1:0-10000 GCA_030674155.1 Stramonita haemastoma
CCCCCCCCTCCTACCCCCTCCCCGCCCAGGGTTTCTTTTTTTCTCTCTGTTTTCCTCCCTATCCTCTCCTGTTTTACTGTCCCCCCGTCTGTTCTATTTTTTTCCTTCTGTTGTCTGTCGGGTCTGTTTTCGTCTTGTCTTCTGTCTGCTGTCTGTTTCTGTCTGTCTTCTGTTGTTTTCCTCTCTCTCTCTCCCCTTTTCTCTCCTCCCTTCCTTTCCTCTCCTTCCTTTCTCTCTCTTCTTCCTCTCTCTCTCTCCCTCCCTCTCTCCCCCCCCTCCTCCCCCCCCCCCCCCTCTCCCAAAATTTTTTTTTTCCCCTTTCCCCCCAAATTTTTCCCCTTTTCCCCCCCCATTATTTTGTCTTTATTAAAGCTTTCATTCACTGAACTGTCTAGGGGACATTATATTTCAATTTTAAACTTTTGTTAATTTGGGTATTTTTATGATTTTGTCATTTGACTTAAGTGGGTATTAATTGTAAAATTTTATTTTTTATTTTTCCCTGTCCTTTTTTTTTTTTTTTTTTTTTTTTTTCTCTCTCTCCTTTCCCCCCCCTTTACCCTCCTCCCCTTTTTCCCCTATTTATTTTTCTTTTTCTTTTCCTTTTTCTTTTCCCTCTTCGGAGCTGAAAAAAAAAAACAGCCCCCCACCTTTTCCTTCACTCCTCCCTTTTCCTTTTCAAATTTATATTTATGCTAAAATTTACTTGGTTATTTATTCCCAAATTTTTTTTTTTCATAGCTTTATTTTAAAATTTATGCATTTGGATTGTTGGTTTACGATTCACTTTTTTTTTTTTTTTTTTTTTAAAAGAGGGGGGGATGAAAACAAGCCCCAAATTGGTTAATCTTTTCCCTCAAAAAATGTTCATTCTTTTCATTCTTCCCCTTCTTCTCTTCTCTCCTCTTTTCTCTCTCCCTTTCCTCTCTCTCCCTCTCTCTCCCTCTCCCCCCTTCCCCTCTCTCCTCTCTCTCTCTCTCCCCCACTCGGCCCCAACCGAGAATATTTAATTTTTTTCAGAGCCCCCCCCCCCCCCTCTCTCTCTCTTCCCCCGAAATTTTAACACCCCACCCTCATCCCCCACCAACACACTCCACTTTACACACCCACCCCCCTCACCCCACACCAATAACCCGCGCACGGGCGCGCGCCAAACACACACAAAATTTTTTAACTTTAACCAACACACAGACACACATACAACAAAACTTCACACACCCCAACCCGCACGCCCCAAAAACACCCCACACACACACACCCACACCACCAAACTTTTTACATTTAAAGCAACCAAACTTTATCCTTTTTTAAAACGACCACGACACAGACACAAAACCCCGAAAACACACACAAAAAAAAAAACAAAAAAATTGATACATTTATACCACAAAAACTTTTTACACTTTACAACACAACACCACACACACAAAAACCACACACACACACACACACACACACACCCCACACAACAAACCCCAAACACTTTTCTCTCAAAACTGCATCACCTGGGCTGGATGTAAAAAAGCCCAAAAGAGTGTTTTTTTTATTACCTCGATAAAAAAGAATTTTTTTAAACCCTCTCTTTCTCTCCTCTTCTTTTCTCTCTCTCTCCTCTTTCCTCTTCTCTCTCTCTCTTTCCCTCTCCTCTCTCTCTTCTCTCCCCTTTCTCTCTCTCTCTCTCTTTTCCTCTCTCCCCTCCTCCTCTCTCCCTTTCTCCCCTCCCCCCCTTCCCCCTCTCCCCTCTCCTCTCTCTCTCTCCACCAACACACAAAACTTTTACACTTTATGCACACACACACACATAATTATTTGGGAATTTGTATGGCCTTGAAGTTTTTTTTCTGATATGGGTCTTGATATTTTTCCCCCATACTTTTTTTATTGAATTTAAAAGCAGTAATTTAAGGCACTTTAAAAAACTGGCAAAGGGAAAAAAAGGACAGAAAATTATAATTTTAGATTAAAATTTTTTATAAATTGTAATTTCTATTTGGGGGATTCAAATTTAAATTTAAAGTTTGGGGCCCTTCTCACTGGGAAATTTAAATTTGGGAAAGAGTTGGTTGGGTTTTTTAGCAAAACAAGGGGGGGCCCCTTTTTCGTAGTATTGAAAAAGTTTGATTCCCTTTTTGTAAATTTTCCTCGTATGAAAAAAGTGCTTAAATTTTTTTGAATAAAAATGCATTCCAAAATGAAGACATCACATTTTGAACGTATTTTTTGTTCCACGTTTAAAATAGAAATTTTTTTAAAGTAAAAATGAGGTTGAATGATTTGGGAAAACCAAATATTCTAAAAATGTTTTCATGTTGCTGGTTTTCAGCCTCTTTTTAAACCCCCAAAATTATTGTTTTGATTGCCCCAATTCTTATTGGGCCTTTTTAAAAGGGGAGGTTTAAAATTTAAAAAAATTTTTTCCGTTCGGTTTTTTTTGGGGTTTTTTTTGTGGGTTTTTTTTGTGTTTTTGGTTGTTCTTGTTTTTTTTTTTTTTTTTTTTAAATTTTTTTTTTTTTTTTTTTTATAAAGGGGGGGGGGGGGGGGGGGGGGGGGGGGGGGGGGGGGGGGGGGGGGGGGGGGGGGGGGGGCGGGGGGAAAAAAAAAAAAAAGGGGGGGGGAGAAAAAAAAGGGGGGAAAAAAAAAGAGAGGAAAAAAAAAAAAAGGGAAAAAGGAAAAAAGGGAAAAAACGAGGGAGGGAAAAAAAAGGGGGAAAAAAAAAAAAAAAAAAAAAAAAGGGGAAAAAAAAAAAAAAAAGGGGGGAAAGGGGGAGGGGAAAAGAGGAGGAAAAGGGAAAAAAAAAGAGAGAAAAGGGGAGAGAGGAAAAAGGAGAGAGGAAAAGAGAGGAGAGAGAAGAAAGAGAGGAAGCGGGGGCAAAAAGGGGAGGAAAAAAAAAAAAAAACAAAAAAAAAAAAAAAAAAAAAAAAAAAAAAAAAAAACAAAAAAAACAAACCCAAAAAAAAAAAAGAAACCCCCCAAGAAACCCCCCCCAACAACAAAAAAACAAAAACAAAAACAAAAAAAAAAAAACAAAAAACCCCCAAAAAAAAACCCCCAAAAAAAACAAAGAAAAAAAAAAAAAAAAGGGGGGGGTTAAAAAAAAAAAAAAAAAAAAAAAAAAAACCCCCCTTTTTTTCCCCCCCCCCCCCCCCCCCCTTTTTTTTTTTTTCCCCCCCCCCCCCCCAAAAAAAAACCAAAAACCAAAAAAACAAAAAAAACCCCCTTAAAAGAAGACAGAACAAACCCAAAAACAAACAACCCCCAAAAAAGAAAAAAGAACCAAAAAAAAAAAACCCAAAAAAACCAAAAACAAAAAAAAAACCCTAGAAACAACAACCAAAAAAACAACCCGACCCCCCCCCCTTTAAAAAAAAACAAAAAACCCCCCCCCCCCAAAATTTAAAAAACACAAAAAAAAAAAAAAAAAACAAAAAACCCCCAAAACCAAACCCCCCCCCCCCCCGCCCTTTTTCCCCCCCATTTTTCCCCCCCAACCCCCCCCCCCCAAAAAAAACCCCAAAAACAAAAACAAAAAAAAAAAAAATAAAAAATAATAATAAATAAAATATAAATAAAAAATTTTTGGGGGAAAAATTTTTAAATTGGGGTTGATGATACGATTTGGGGATGGGGTAGGGTTAGGGGTAATTTAAAAAAGAAAAATTTTTTTATAATTCCCCTTTTTTTTTTTTTTTTTTTTCTTTTTTTTTGATTTTTTGGAAAAAAGGGGGATTGAACGAAGGGTGAAAACATGGATTTTTTTTTTTAAAGTGAAAAATATTCAAGAAAAAAAAAAAAGAAAAAAAAAAGTCAAAAGGGAGACGACAAAAAAGCGCAACCCAAGGGGGCAAAAAAAAAAAAAAAAATAAATTTTTTTTTTTTTTTTTGAATTTTTTTTTTTTTAAAAAAATTAAAATTTTTTTTAAAAATTAAACCCCCCCCCCCCCCCCCCCCCTTTAAATCCCCCCCTACTAAACCCTTTTTAGGTTAAGAAAAAAAAGCTAAAAATTTTCTTGCCCTTTTTTTTTTTTTTGGGTGATAAAAAAAGGGGTTTTTTTTTTTTTTTTTTTTTTAAAACATTTATTTTTTTTTTAATTTTTTTTTTTTTTTTTTTTTTTTTTCTTTCCTTTTTTTTTTTTTTTAAAGTTTTTTTTGGGGGTTTTGGGTTTTTTTTAGTTGTTTAAAAAAAGGGGCCCCCTGAAAGTTCAGTAAAATTTTTTTTTTTTTTTGTGTGTGTGTGTGTGTGTGGTGTGTGTGTGGTGTGTGTGTGTGTTGTGGTGTGGAGAGAAAAGGAGAGAGGGGAGAGGAGGGGAGGGGGAGAGAGGAGAGAGAGAGAGAGAGAAGAAGAGGGAGAGGGAAGAGGAGGGAGAGAGAGAGAGAGGGGAGGAAAAGTTAAAAATAATACAAAGACGTAAAGCCTCAAAAAGATAACTATTGAAAGTGTTAGAAGGGTAGATAAGATGATGATTTAGATAGATAGAAGAAGATAGAAAAGATAGATTTAAAAGATAGAGTGTGGTGAGAGGGGAGAGGGAGAAAGGAGAGAGGGGAGAGAGGGGGGGAGAGAAGAGAGGGGGAGAGAAGGGGAAGGAGAGAAAAGAGGAGAGAAGGAGAGAGGAGGCGGAGAGGAGAAGGAGGAGAAGAAGAGGAGAGAAAGTATGAAATTAGAAGAAGGGGGGGACCAAAGCAAATCAAACAAAGACCCACCTTTTGGGAAAAGGGAAAAACAGAAGATAGATAGATAGATAGAAGAAGATTGAAGAGGGGAGAGGGTAGAGGAGGAGAGAAGAGAGAAGGGGGGAAAAAAAAAGAAGAGATAGATAGAAGACGGAGAAGGGGAGATAGAGAGAGAAGAGGAGAAGAGAAGAAGATTAGAAGAGAGAAAAAAAGAGATAAATGGAAAGAGATATATATAAGAAGGGTAAGAAAAAGATAGGGTAGAAGAAGAGAGTTAGGAAGAGAAGGAAGATAGAAAGGGGTAGAAGAAATAGAGAGAGAAGAGAATAGGAATAGAGGGGTGCAGATAGTAGAAGCAGAAGAGAGAAGATGGAAGGAAGAGAGGTGATAGAAGGAAGGGAAGAATTGGGTGAAAGGGAAGATAGATTGATTAGGGTTAAAATAGATTTAAGACGATAGTAGACAGAAAGGGGAAAAAAAGAAAGATAGAAGAAGAAGAAGAAGAAAGACAGATAGAAGATAGGGGAAGTTGAAAGATAGATAGGAGGAGATGTAGAAGAAGAAGAAAAAGAAATAGATGTAATTGAAGAAGGAAAGGAGATAGTGATGAAATTAGAAGGAGGGAAATAGTAGAAGAAGAGAGGAGGGGGGAAAAAAAGAGAGAGAGCAAAAGAAGAGCGAGAGAGAAGAGAAGGAGAAGAGGAAAAGGGAGAAAAGAGAAGAGGGGAGAAAGGGACGAAAAGGGCAGCGACAGAAGATAGAGAATGATTTTGATTGATGATAAATGGATAGCTAGAATATATAGTAAAGATTAATAGATAGATTTATAGGATAAGATAGATGATAGATAGATAGATAGATAGAGAGAGAGAGAGGAAGGGAAAAGATAGAGAGATAGAAGAGGCAGATGAAGATAGGGGAAAAGAGAAGAAGAGAAAGAAGATAGAAGGATAAGAAGATAGATAGAAGATAGGGGGGACAGAAGATAGAAGAGAGAAGGAGTAAAGAAGAAGAAGAAGAAAGAAGAAGAAGACTACAGACAGACAGACGACAGAATAGAAATAGGAATAGATAGGTAGGGGCAGCATGATAGTAGTAGTAGAAGAAGAGGGGAAAAAGGGGAGAGAGGGGAGAGGAGAGAGAGAAGGGGGGAGAGAGAGAAGAGAGAGAAGAGGGGGGAGGAGAGAGAGAAGAGAGAGGAAGGTGGGGGGGAGAGGGAGAGAAGAAGAGAGAGAAGAAAGGGAAAAGAAAGGAGAAGGGAGACAAGAGAGAAGAAGAGGAGGAAGGAAGAAGAGGAGAAACAGAAAAAGAGGGAGAGAAGAGAAAAACAGACAGAAGAGGGCGGGACAGAGAAAGAAGCTAAGAGAGGAGGAGAAGAAAAACCTTGTTTGGGGTTTTTTATTATGTAATTTATATATATATTTATAAAAATTTTTTATTATATATGTTTGATATATTTTTTAAAATAAAATAAATCATATTTTTTAAATTTTCATATTACCCAACTTATATATATACACCCAAACTAAAATTTTCCTACACACAAAATCTTACTATAAAAAACCAACACTCAATACACCCTCTTTACAAGGGTACAACACACTCCCCATTTTGTTTTTAAATTTATACAACAACAAATTCCCCTCCTCTCTCTTCCTCCTCACCTCTCTCTCTCTCTCACTCTCCTCGGTTTTTTCTTTTCTTTTCTTCTTCTGTTCTTCTTGTTTTTCTTGCTTTTTTCTTTTCTTTTCTTATTTTTCTTTCTTTTTGTGTGTTCCCTTTTCCCGTGGGGTGTTTTGTGTGAACCCTTTCTGAGGGGAATGCCTTAATGTTTAAAAATTTCCAATTCTTACCTCTAATTTTTCTCTTGACTCGGCTGGTTTTTCCCGTCTGTTCTGTTGTGCTGGCCTCTGTTTCTAATACCCTCTTCTATTCTTCTTTTTCTTCTTTCTTCCTTTACCAAAAATAAACAATTTTTCCCCCTCTACCAATACTAATTTTTATTATATTAAATAGATCTTGTTTTGTTGTTGTGTGTGTTGTTTTTGTTGTTGTTTTTTTCGGTTTTTGTATGTTGTGTCTGTCCTTTTCTCTCTTCTCTTCTTTCTCTTCTCTCTTTTCTTTTCTTCTCTCTTCTCTTCTCTTCTTTTCTCTTCTTCTTCTCTCTTCCCTTTTTCTTTATCTCTTTTCTGTGTTTTGTCTTCTGTCTTTTCTTCTCTTTTTCTTCCGGGGGGCCTGGAAATTATGTTTTTTCTTATTCTTTGGCTGTCAAAAAATTTTTCCTCAAAATTCTTTTCTTTTTTTTTTTAAAAATTTCTTCCGTATTGTTCTCCAATCCCTTTTTTCCCCTTTTCTTTTCTTTCCCCCCTTTTTTCCCCCTTTTTTTTTTTTTTTTTTTTTGTTTTTGTCTCTTTTCTCTCTTCTTCTTCTTTTCTTCTTTCTGTCCTGTCTTCTTCTCTCCTCTCTCTCTCTTCTCTCTCTCTTCTCTCTCTTCCCTCCCCTCTCTCTCCTCCTCCTCTCTCTCCCCCCCTCCATCTCCCCCAACCCCACACCCCCTCCCTCCCACTTTTCTCCTTCCAAACCGTTTTTTATGGTTTTTTTGTTTTTTTCCCCCCGCCCGAAGGGGGAAAAAATTTCTCCATCACAACTTTTCCCAAAACCCTCCCCCCCCCCCCCCCTCCCTCCCTCCCCACCCTCCCCCCCCCCCCCCCCAGCCCATCACCCCCACACAAACCACCCTCAACCAAACACTCAATACCACCTTCCAACCCCCCTTCCCCACAACTCTCCCCCCCAATCCCTCCCTTCTTTCTCTCCTCCCCCCCCTTTACACACCCCGCCCTTTTTTAAATTAATTTTTCCCATTTCCAAAACCCCCCCCAAACAACCCCCAAACCCCAAAACCCCCCCAAAACAACAACAACCCTACCCCCACAAACTCAAATTTCTCCCCCACCACACTTTCCCCCACCCATACACCATCCACCAATTCACACCCCCCCACTCACCCCCTCCCAACCCCCCCCCCCCCCTCCCCCCCCCCCCCCCTTTTCCCCACCCCCCAAAAACAAATACTCTGAATTGGCTTTCCCTTTCTTTTTTGAACTTTCCAAGCCCCGCTTTGGGGGGGGGGGGGGGGGGGGGGGGGGGGGGGGGGGGGGGGTTTTTTTTTTTTTTTTTTTTTTTTTTTTTTTTTTTTTTTTTTTTTTTTTTTTTTTTTTTTTTTTTTTTTTTTTTTTTTTTTTTTTTTTTTTTTTTTTTTTTTTTTTTTTTTTTTTTTTTTTTTTTTTTTTTTTTTTTTTTTTTTTTTTTTTTTTTCTCCTTTTCTCTCTTCTCTCCTTTTTCCCCCCCCTCCCCCCCTCTCTCTTCTCTCTCTCTCTCCCCCACACCCCACACCACAAAACACACACACACACACACACACACACACACCCCCCCCACACACACACAACCCCAAAAACACCCAAACACAAGTTTAAAATAAATTAACAAAATTTTTACCCCCCAGGCACAAACAAACAAAACCCCAACAAACATTATACAAAAACAAACCCCACACACACACCACAACACACACCACACACACAAAAAACACCACACACTACCCCAAACACACACACACACAAAAACATACCCGACATACTCACACACACAACACCCCAACACAAAACACACACACACATACCACACACACACAACCCCACAGACACACCGAAAACACAAAACACACACACAACACACACACACCACACACACACACACACACACACACACCCCACTCACACACCCCACACACACCCCACACACACACACCCAATACCCCACACAGACAACGCCCCAAAAAAACAAAAAAACTGACTGAATATGGAGATCGTGTTCTTTGCTTGTTGTCAGCAGGCAGGCCGGCAAGGCAGGCACAGGTTGTGTGTGTGGTTTTGTGGTGTGTTGTGTGTGTGTGTGGTGTGTGTGTGTGTGTGTGGGGTGTGGGGTGTCTGTGTGTTGTGTGTCTGTGTCTGTGTGATGTGTGTGTGTGTGTGTTGTGTTTAGAGTGCGTGTGTTGTGAGTATGTGTGGGGTATGATGCGTGGTGTAAGCGTGTGTGTGTGGTGTGTGTGTGTGTGGTGTTTGTGTGTGTGTGTGTGTGTGTGTGTGTGGGAGGGGGGAGGGTTGGGGGAGCGGGGGGCGTATTGCTTTTACAACCCGCCCGCGGGGCCAAACCAGCTAGCCAGCCGCCAACAAACCCCGCCTTTAGCTATTAGTCCACTAGTTAAATATTTCCCCCAAAGGACCGCACGCTCCCCCAATACCCCCCCCCACCCCCACACCCCACACACCCCACACCCCACGGCATTCCACACACACCACACTACACCCCACCCCAAACACACACACACACACAAAAACACACACCACACACACACCCACACACACACACACCCCCCACGCAAAGGACATACATTTCATACATAAAATACATACATACAATACACCACATTCACAAAACACACCAAACACACCACACAAAAAACCCCCACAACACACAACAAACACCCCAAAACACACACACCACAAAACACACACACACACACCACTACACACACACACACACCACAACACAACACACACACACACAACCACATACCACAACCACCACACAAAACAACACACACACCCCGTTATCTATGGACGCTAAAAGCCTTTAGGGGATTGGGGATGTTTTGTTTTTTTTTTCTTCTTTTCCAGGGTACTTGAAGGGGAGGAGAAGGGTTGGGGGTTTTGAATCTGGGGACAGTGAGAGAGAGAGAAAGAGAAGAGAGAGAGAAAAAGAGAGGAAAAGGAGAGAGAGAGAGAGGGGAGAAAAGAGAGAAGAAAAGACAACCCGAGACAGAGGGAAAAGAGAGACAGAAAAGGGGCAGACCGAGAGAAGAGAGACCAGAGAGAGCAGGAGAGAGAGAGACAGAGAGAGAGGAAAAGAGAGAGAGACAGAGAGGGGAGAGAGCAGAGACAGAGACACAGAAAAGAGAGACAGAGGAGAGAGAGAGAAGACAGAGAGAGAGAGGGACAGAGAGAGAGAGAGAACAGAGAGAGGAAAGAGAGAGAAAAGAGGGCAAAAAAGGGGAAGAGGGCCGAGAGGGGGAGAGAGAGAGAGAGGACAAAGAGGACAGAGAGAGAAGGAGAGAGAGGACAGAGAGAGAAAGAAAGGGGAGAAGAGACAAAGAGAGGACAAAAGAGAGGAGAGAGAAAGAGAGAGAAGAGAGAGAGAGAGAGAGAAGAGAGAGAGAGAGAACAGAGAGGAGACAGAGAGAAGACAGGGGAGAGGGGAGGGGGGA
>JASPKP010006397.1:0-2500 GCA_030674155.1 Stramonita haemastoma
CTGCCCTGTCGGGCTGTCTGTCTGTCTGTCTGCCCGTCTGTCTGTCTGTCTTCTGCCCCGGTCTGTCTGTCTGTCTGTCCTTCTCTCTCTCTCTCCTCCTCCTTTTCTCTCTCTCTCTCCTCTCCTTTCTCTTCCCCAAATCCTCTCTCCTCTCTCCCCCGCTCGCTCGTTTCGCTCGCTCGCTCTCTCTCTCCCCTCGTGTTTCCCCTTTTTTTAAAGGGGTTATGATTTATTTCGGTTCTTCTTTCCCTTTCATGGAAAAGAGAACAGTTTTTAATGACCATAATTTGTCGTACAATTCCTCGTAATTGCTGTCTAAGTCCCTTTTCTTTATTTTACGCAGTCTCGTCCCCCTCCGTCTTTCCCAGCCCGTCTAATTTTTGTTCGTCTCAAACTCTTTTCTTCTTAACCCCCCTATCTCAAACCCTCTGCCTCTCGTAAAAGGGGGCTGGGTGAAAAAAAAAAAACAAACACGAGGCTTATTTTAAAATCCCCGAAAAAAAAAAATTTTGCCTTGCCCCTTTCCTTTCCTTGTCTCTCTGTCCCTGTCTCCCCCCTTTTCCCCTCCTCTGTCTCCCCCCCGTCTTTTTCTATTTCTGTGTCTGTCTCACAACTCTCTCTTTCCCTTTTAAACTCAAGCTCTCTGCTCTCTGTCCCCTTTTCTCCCGTCTCTCCCCATCTGTCCCCTCTTTTTCTCTCTCTCTCTAACCCTCTCTCTCTCTCTCTTTCTCTCTCTTTCCCTTTCCCCTCTCTCCCCCTCACCTCCCCCCATTCTTTCTTTCTCTCTCCTCTCTCTCTCTCCTCTCATCTCTCCCCTTTTCTCTCTTCCTCTCTCCCCTCTCTCCCCCCTCTCTCCCCTCCCTCTCCCCCCTCTCTCTCTCTTTTCTCTCTAAAGTATTATATATATCTCTCTCTCT
The DNA here is from genome assembly GCA_030674155.1 of Stramonita haemastoma. NCBI lineage: Eukaryota > Metazoa > Mollusca > Gastropoda > Neogastropoda > Muricidae > Stramonita > Stramonita haemastoma. The sequence continues at coordinate 918 of JASPKP010006397.1, forward strand.
TTCTCTCTTTCCCCTCTCCCTCTCCCCCCTCCCCGCTCTCTCTCCCTCTCCTCTCTCCCCCCTCCAAACTCTCTCCTATCCTCCTCTCTCTTTGCTCTCTTTTACTCTCCTCTCCCTCCCCCTCTCTTTTTTTCTCTCCCCCCTTTTCCCCCCTCTCCTCTCTTTTCTCTCCCCCTCTCTTGGGACTGGATTAAAAATGCACACAGTGCTTAAACTTTTTACCCAATAAAAAAAATTTGCCTGCCTTTTCTCTCTTTTCTCTCTCTCCTCATCTCCTTCTCTCTCTCCTTTTCCTCTCCTCTCTCCTCTCCCTCTCCTCCATCTCCCCCTCTCTTCCCCCTCTCCTCTCTCTCTCTCTTCTTTTTCTCTCTTTCTCACTCCTCCTCTCACTCCTCTCCCCTCTCTCTCTCTTCCCCCGGGGCGGATGTAAAAATTCACACGAGTGCTTTTTCTGTTAACTCGCATAAAAGAATTTTCCTTTTCCTTGCCCCTTTCCTTGCCCCTTTTCTCCCCCCCCCCCCCCCTCTCTCTCCTTCCCCTCTCTCTCTCCTCCTCTCCCTCTCTCCCCTCTCTCTCTCTCTCTCCCCCCTCATTTTCTCTCTCTCTTTTCTCTCTCTCCCCCACCCTGCTTTTCTCCCTTTTCTCACAAAAATATTATTTTTGTTGTTAAGAACAAAATCCCACCCCTTACAAAAAAAAGAAAGACTGTTTTCCCAAATTTTTTCGGGGAAAGAAAAGAAAAGGTAGGGGGGGTTTTTCCCGAATTTTCATTTTTGTTTCCTTACCTCCTACCAACACTTTTACTTTTTCTTTTCTCTCTTTTCTTTCTTTTTCTTCTTCTTCTTCATCTTCTTCTTCTTCTTTCTTTTCGGTCTTCCTTCCCTCCCCCTTCTTCCCCTGTCCCCCTTCTCCCATCTTTTTTTCTCTCCTTCTTTTTTCTTCTCTTCATTCTCTTTCTTCGTCCCGTCTTTTGCTGTCCCGTCTTCTTTTCTTCTTCTTCTGGTTTTTCTTCTTCTGCGTTTTCGTCGTCTTCTTTTTTTTCAGAGACGACAGACAGACAGACAACAGACAACAACAGACAAACAACAGACAGACAGACAGAAAAACACAAAAACAGAACCCAAAAGAACAGAAACAGACAGAAACAAGAGAAAAAGAGAAGAGAGAGAGAGAGAGAAAAGAGAAAAGAGGGAGAGAGAGAGAAGAGAGAGAAAAGGGTTTCACAATGAAAAATAAAAATTTCTCAATGGGGTCTGGGCCCGAAAATTTGTCTTTATATATTTTACTGCAGGTTGACAAATGGGGAAAGGGGGGGGGGGGGGGGCGGCCCGGGGTGAAACGGAAAGCTGTAGTGTTTTGTGTGATGTGTGTGCGTGTGTGCTTTGTGTGTGGCCCGGGATTGTGGTTTTTGGGGTATTGTGGGTGCGTTGGTGTGCCGGTTTTTGTGTATTGTGTGTGTGTTTTGGGGTGTTACTTTGTGAGTGTGTTTTGGGGTGTTGGGGTGTGGGGATGAGTGAGTGGGGTGTGTTGTGTGGTGTGTGTGTGTTGTGTTTGTGTGTGGGGTGTGTGTGTGTGGGGGGGTC
>JASPKP010006398.1:0-14343 GCA_030674155.1 Stramonita haemastoma
CTGCTGTGTTGCCACAACCCGGCACCACACAATGGAAGAGGGTAGGGGAGGTTGCATTGAAATGCATCCATATTTCCTGTGCCTTGGGTATTAACCGGCAAAAGCGGGGGGGCGGCCTAAAAGGCTCTTTGGCCCCATCTTTGCCCAAACCCTTTTTTTGGCGGGGGGGTTTTTTTTGTTTTTTTGTTTTGTTTTTTTTTAATGTCCTTCACACAAGTGAATAAAAAACACCCGCTTTCAAACCACCCCTCTCTCTCTCCCCCTGTCTCTCGGGCTCTCTGTCTCTCGTCCTTCTCTGTCTCTGCTCTGTCTCTCTCTCTTCTCTCTCTTCTCTCTCCCCTTTTCTCCCCCTCTCTCTTCTCTCTCTCTCTCTTATAAATTAAATTATATTTATATATTAATTATATAAATAATTATATATTAAATAATTATATATATATAAAAAAATAATATATATATATAAAATATTAACTACAAGTCTTACTGGGGAAGAATATAACCTCAGCAACGATTTTATGACCTGCTGAGATCTATAAAACTTTTTAAACAGGGCAATCTTTTTTTAATATCCGTCCCTCCTTCAAACAGGACACAAAAAATTGGGCAATAAAAAAAAAAAAGGGGGGTTTCAAAGATTTGAAAACAGCAACAGAAAATTTTTTAAAGAATTTTTTGGTATCCATGCTTTTACCTCATTTAAGAGAAAAATTTCAAGTTTACGAGAACAAAAAATCGGGGGTTTGGTTGCGTGCCACGCGCGGTTGCATTTGTCAGTGTTTTGTTTTAATGGCATGTGACCAGACCCTCACTTGGCGGGTGCCACATTGCGAATTTTGTTATCATTATTGTGCGCACTGCTTGGTTTTTTTTGCGTACACTGTACCCCTTTTTTTGCAACAAACACCTTTTTTTGCTTTTTAGGGTGCGGTGGGGCCCACAAGCCCCCGGGGCCACACCATCAAAGAGGGACGGAGGTTAATTGCAACAGTGCCATATTGCTTGGGCCTTGGGGCGTAACCGGGAAAAGTGGGGTCAGGGGGGTCTGAAAAGGTTTTTGGGGGCCTGTCTTTCTTCTAAACCCGCTTTTTTGGGGGGGGTTGTGTATACTAAGCACACGCGCACGCGTGCTCGCGCGCTGTTTGTCGGGTTTTGTTTTTGGGCACGCAGGGGCGGGGGGGCACTTTTTTCTGTGGTGCAAAAAATTGCTGTAGGATTGCATTATTGTGTGCGCACTTGCTTTTTTGCGTTTTACACTGTACCAGTTTTCCCTTTGCCACAAACCATCTTTCTCACTCTTGAGAGCTGCGGGCGCCAAAGTCCGGCGCCACACACGTGGAAGATATAGGGGAGGGAGTAGCATACAGTGGCAAAATTTTTTTGTGCCGGGGGGTCTTAACCGGCCAAGTCGGGGAGGAGGGGCCTAAAACGCTTTTTGGGGTCCCATCTTTCCCCAAAAACCGACCTTTTTCAGGGTTTGGGAAAGCGTGCCGCACGCACGCGCACGCTTTTTTTTGAAGTGCGTTTTTGGGTGTCCCCCATGTGCGCGGACCCTGCATTTTTCCGTGCCGCACAAAATTGCGTTTTTGTGTCTTATTATTGTGGCCCCCCGGGTTTTTTCGGTGCGTACACTGGTTTTGATTTCCCTGCGCAAACCAACTTTCTCAGCTTGAAGGTGCGGTGTCGCCACAAGTCTGGCGCCACACACATGGGGGATGGGGGGGGGAGGGGCCTGCATAGAGTGCAATGTTGTCCTTGTCCTTGGGGGGTGTAACGTACAAAAGTTGGGGGAGGGGGGGGCCCAAAATGGCTTTTTTGGGGGCCCCCTTTGCCCCAAACCCCACATTCACACACACACACACACACACCACAACAAACACACACAACCCCCAAAAACACGCAAAAACAAACCACAACACACAACACACAAAAAAAAACACACACCCAACACACACTTTTTTAGGAGAACGAGAAGAGAGAGAAGAGAGAGAGAGAGAGAGAAGAAGAAAGAGAGACAGAGAGACAGAGACAAACAGACAGAGGACAGACGACAGAACAGAGGGCGACAGACAGCAGGAGAGATAGACAGCGAAAAACAGAAACAGAATAACAGAGAGAGAGAGAGAGGAAAAGAAAAGAGAAGAGAGAGAGAGAGAGAGAAAAGAGAGAAGAGAGAGAGAGAGAGAGAAAGAGAGAGAGAAGAAGGGAAGGCAAGGCAAGGAAGGCAAGGAAGGGGAAGCAAGGGAAATTATTTTATTCGAGGATAATAGATAAGCACCCCGGGGTTTTTTACATCCATCCCCCCCCTTTTCAGGGTAACCAAAAAAAAAGAAACCTCAAAAAAACAAGAACAATTATACTGATCCAAATACCAAAGCAAGAAACCATACTAAGTACAAAAAAAAGGTAAAAATAAGACAGAGATACAAAAAAAGGAATATAGAAAAGGCACTCATTCCCAAAAAGAAAAAAGAATAAAATTAAAAAGATTTTTGGTTTGAATTAATTAAAAAAGCGCAAAAAAAAAAAGTAAACGAAAAAATGATGGGTTACATGACTGAAAACATCAATCCTCCATCATCAATCACCAGAAATTATATAAAATAACATTTTAAAAGGGAGAAAAAAGAAGAAGAAAAAAAAAAAACCAAGAAAAAAAAAAAAAACAAAAAACCCAACCCCAAACCCAAACCCAAACCAAACCCAAACCCAAAAAAAAAAAAAACAAAAAAAAAAACAAAACAAAAAATAAAAACAAAACAAGAAAAAAAACCGAACACACCAAAACCCCACACACCACACACACACACAACAACACACACACACAACACACACACAACACCACACACACACACACACACACACCCAAAAACACACCCCACTCACCTCTCCACTCACTATTTACTCACTCACAGGGCAAGCAATTATATCGGTTTTTTAAAAATCATCAATTTTTATTTCAAATTATGTGAAAAAAAAACCCAAACAAGCAAACAAAAAAAACCAGAAAAAAGAAAAAGGAACAAAAACCTAAGAATTGAACACAAATATCAACAAAAAAAACGAAGAAAATCAGACATTTTCATAAAGGGAACGAAAAAAAAAGCAAAAACAAAAACAAAGTTTTAAACAAAACAACAACAACAACAAAACAACAACAACAAACCAACCAAGCAAACAAATACACACCAAAATACACACATCCGCGCGCGTGCGGTTCGAGCGCAGCATAAAAAAAATTTTTTTGAAGGAAATTGTCCGGATTTTTGTTAATTTTATGTAACCACAAAGGAACATGAGGGGCAAGAAAAGAGCTTTCTTGTAAAGATTTTTAAAAAAAAATTTAAAACAAAAACCCTTACTTCGACACACACATGATTATTAAATAGGAAAATAAAGAAGAGAGGGGGGGGGGGGGGGGGGGACTACCATTAAAAATTTTTTTAAACCAGAAATTTTCCGTACAGTTTGATTTTACCAATAAAACATCACTAACACTCTTACCTTTCTGTTATACATATCCAAAAACAAAAAAGGATCATATGGTAAAAGATGTTTGTTATACGAGGGAATAAGAGGATTCATTTTTTTTCTTCTTTCTTTAAAATCAGTTAGATTCACGTAAAAACATTTGATACATATGAAAACATTTGCACCACACTACACACACACACAATGCGCGCGCGCGCGCGCGCGCGCGTGCATTCACACACGCACTCACACACATACTGACACAGAGGGGAGGGAGAAAGAAGGGGAAAAGGAGACGGGATATATATATATATAATATATATATATAAATATATATATATATAATATATAAAATATATATATTATATATATATATATATGTATATATCCAGCAGGGTCAGGACTGGTTTATTGTTTTTGGTGCATCAAAATGGGGCAGGAGAGAGAGAGAGAGAGAGAGAGAGAGAGAGAGAGAGAGAGAGAGAAGAGAGAGAGAGAGAGAGAGAGAGGAGAGAAGAGAGAGAGAGAGAGAGGAGAGATAGACAGAGAGAGTGAGAGAGAGAGGGGGGGGGGGAGGAGAGAGAAAATGAGAGAGAGAGAATGAGAGAGAGAGAAATGAGAGAGAGAGATGGAGAGAGAGAGAGAGAGAGGGAGAGAGAGCAAGAGAGAGAGAGAGAGGGGGGGGGGGGATGGAGAAGATAGACAGATGCACACACACACACCCGCACACACACACACATGAGACAGAGACAAGCAGACAGAGACATACAGAGAGAGACAGACACACATACAGAGAAAGAGAGAGAGAGAGAGAGAGAGAGAGAGGAGAGAGGGAAGAAGAGAGAGAGAGAAGAGAGAGGAGAGAGAGAGAGAGAGAGAGAGAGAGAGAGAGAGATCCACACCCCTGTCCACCCACACCCACTGACCCAAGTTGCAAAACAACAAAGAAAATCAGCATTTCTCATTACAGTAGAATTTATTCTGTGACATTAAAAAGAAACCCATAAAAAGTCATATAAAAATAATATATTTTTTCTACACAACAAACGAACCTGAACAACAAAGAAATCAGCATTTTTCACTTCAGTAGAAATTATTCTGTGACATTAAAAAATACATAAAAAGTCATATAAACATTTACATTTTTTCACACAAGCAAACCTTAACTACAAAGTAATCAGCCTTTCTCAGTACAGTAGAATTTATTCTGTAACATTTGAAAACACATAAAAAGTCATATAAACGATTACATTTATTTCTGCACAACAAGCAAACCTACTCCAACTGATGATCTTTATAAAAACAAAGCAAAACAATAAAAATCACCCCAGACCATTTAATGTGATTTCAGAAAAAAAAATAACCCATCTCCCCATACCACGCCCACAGCACAGTGCAAATTACATTTTTCTTATTTTTCTTGGTTTCATTAATTTATTTTTTTAAAGAACATATTTTTTTCAAAAAAAGAGAACACACTGGCACTAATACCCATTATTAGATTAAACAAAAAAACAGATATAGCATAAATCTTTCTCAAGAATTGTTTTACAATTTAAGTTTGATGTTGTTGGTGTAAAATCTGCCATCAGTCTTCCAACAGAAGATCAATACACAGATCTTTCCACGTTTGATGTGATTAAAAAAAAAGAGAGAGAAAAGAAAAGACCCCCTTCTCCCTACACTGTCTACACCATAATACAGCATTATTTTTCTCCCCAATTTTCATTTTGATTCCTTAAAAAAAACACATAAAAAACCAAACTCGCAGCACATTTTACACACTGTAAGACATATAGCATTAAGGTGAAATTGATAAAACTGCATATACACAGGAATGGATGTAAAAAAAAAAACACCAGCGCATGAAATCCTTATTCCATTATCCTCGAAATAAAAGAAATAAGATAGATGTGTTGGTGTAAAGTCTGCTATCGATCTTCCAGCAAAGATCAATACACAGATCTGCACTAACATCATCTAAAGTCATTTCACAGAATATCAATGCCCATCACAGCACAAGTTTTCTTTTTGTTTTTAAATTTGATGTGAATTGAAAACATAATATAAAAAAAAAACGTTCTGGCACACTTACCTATAAAGTAAAGATCCAAATTTTTTTCTTTGGTTTACATTTAATCTCATGTATTAAAAAAAAAAAAAAAAATCAGCCACATAGACACGTTTTTACCAAAAAAAACTTTCTGACACTTTCAACACTATTATACAATTAATAGATCCAAATTTTTCTTTGCTGTTTACATTTAATCTCATTGTTATTTAAAAAAAAAAAAAAAAGAAAATCAAGCCACATAGACACAAACGTGTTTTATCCTTAAAAAAAACTGTTCTGGCACACTTTCAACATATTATACAAGTTACTAGATCTAAAATTTTTCTTTGCTGTTTACATTTAATATCGTTGTTATAAAAAAAAAAAAAGCCACAGACAGGTTTTATCCTGTACTATGCATACAATTATTAAAATACAGATGGCAATTACATCACCAGCTTCTTTTTTGTTTTAAAAAAAAAAAGAAAAAAAGGAAAACATCCTGCTTTGTGTTTTATATACTATTATGCAACATATATTTATCTTGTTAATTTCACATTTGATCCTTGCTTTAAAAAAAAAGAAAAGCAGTCACGCAGACACATTTTACTAAAACTACACTGAATCTCATACAGTATTAGTCTTTAACATACATTTTTCGTTAGATGTGTTGGTGTAAAATCTACCATTAATCTTCCAGCAGAGATCAATACACAGATCTGCCACCAATATCATCTTAAGTCATTTCACAGAATGTTAATGCCAATCACAGAACAAGCTTTCTTTCGGTTTTCACAGGTGATGTGATTAAAAAACATAAAATAAACAAAACCTCTCCAACACTTTTTTTTTACACTATTACACAACATTCCGCATTTTCTTCTTGACTTCCAATGGGTATTATAATTTAAAAAGAAAAGACAAAACAAACCACACAGGCATGTTTTATCCGATACTATACATAAAGTCATTAAAATGTCAATGGCAATCACAGAACAAACTTTGTTTTTTGTGTTCAAACTTGAAGTGATTTTAAAAAAAGAAAACCTTTCCCCAAAAAGGGAAAAAAACAGGCACATTTTATCCAATCTCATTCTTAAAAATCATATATCTTTTGTCTTTCAAACATTTTTTTTCGCGAGATGTGTTGGTGTAAAATCTGCCATCAATCTTCCAGCAGAAGATCAGTACACAGATCTGCCACCAACACATCTGAAGTCATTAAAAAAAAAACCCCACATTCACGGAACAAATAAAAACACAGGCACATTTGCACTCTCCACCCCCCCCCCCCCCCCCCCCCCCCCCAAAAAAAAAAAAAAAAAAAAAACAACAAAAAAACAACAACAAAAAACTCCAAATGCTGGCACATGTATCCTCTGCTCCTGTACAAAAAATACACAAAGACAAATTTACCCTCATCCCCCAATAAAAAATCAAAAGCACACTTTTCCCTCCCTCCCCCCCAAAAAAAAAACCCAACAAAACACACAGAACATTAATTTTACCCTCTTTCCTTAAAAAAAAAAACCCACACAGGCACATTATTTACCCCCCCCCCCCCCAAAAAAAAAAACAAAAAAAAAAACCCAACAAAAACAACAAAACAAAACAAAAACAAAAACTAAAAAAACCCACACACACAAGACACATTTACCCCTCCTCCCCCCCAAAAACAATTCCCAACACCAGCACATTTACCCTCCCCGCCCCCATAGAAAAAAACATTCTAAATACTAAACACTGGCACATCTCTCCTCTCCCTCAACAAAAAAACACAGGCACACTCTATTCAACCCTACACTTAAAATCATATTCCATCACAGTCTTTTCACATTTTTTGTTAGATGCGTTGGTGTAAAATCTGCCATCAATCTTCCGCCACCAGCATGGCAATCATATGACAATCTTTGTTATTCCTTTCACATTTGATGGGATTATGTTAAAAAAAAAAAAAAATAAAGCCCTCCTACTCACACACTGTCCACACCATTATACAGCCTGTATTTTTCTCCCAAATCTTCATTTGATTCGATTTAAAAACACATTGGCAGGTACACTTTACACACCATAAGACATATAGTATGAAGATGTTTTGCTGTAAAATCTGACATCAATCTTCCAGCAGAAGATCAACACACAGATCTGCCACCAACATCATCTAAAGTCATTTCACAGAATATCAATACCAATCACAGCACACGCTTTCTTATTGTCTTCAAATTTTATGCAAATTAAAAAGTAATAAATAAAAAATCCTCTTCAGGTACACTAATAACACAATTTTACAAACATTCTACATCATTCTTACCATTTCACAATTGATCTCATTAAAAAAAAATAAAGAAAAGAAAACCAAAGAACACAGGCACGTTTTATCCTATGATGTAAATAAAATCCATTAAATACCAATGCCAATCACAGCACAAGCTTTCTTTTTGTTTTCACATTTGGTGTGATGGAAAAAAAAGAATAAAGAAAACAACGGCGCATTTCCAATCTTATTACACAACAAAAATGTTACTTGTAAAATCACATCTGATCTCATTACTTAAAAAAAACAACAACTCCCATCTACTACACTTAATATCATAACCATCACTCTTTGACAAGATTTTCTTAAAATGTGTTGTGTAAAATCTGCCATCAATCTTCCAGCAGAAGATCAATACACAGATCTGCCACCACAACATTTAAAGTTATCATTAAAATAAATAAATAACCCACCAAACTACAAACCACAACGGCACATTTACCCTCTCCCGGACACACACACACACACACACACACAAACACACACACACACACACACACACACACACACACACACAGCAGTACATTTACCCTCTACCTAAAAAAATTAACACAGGCAAATTTAGTCTCCCCCCAAAAAAAAAAACAAAAACAAACCAAACAAAACACAGGCACACTAACCTCCCCCCCAAAAAAAACACAAGCAAAAAAACACAGGCACACTAACCCTCCTACCCCCCAAAAAAAAAACACAGGTACATTTACCCCCCCGCCCCCCCCAATAAAACCCAAACCAAAAAGCAAACACACTGGCACATTAACTCTCCCCCCCCACCATAAATAAAACACAAGTCATATTTACCTCCTCCCCCCTCCCCCAAAAAAACAACACAGGTATATTTACCCCCCCCCCCCCCCCCCCAAAAAAAAAAAAAAAAAAAAAAAAAAAAAAAAAAAAAAGACAGGTACATTTACCCAACCCCCCTTTCTCCAAGAAAAACCACAAGGCACAACTACCCTCTCCCCCCAAAAAAAAAAATCCCAGCAACACCGGCACATCTACCTCTCTCATCCCCCCCCCCCCCCCCCCCCAACAAAAAGACAGCACAATTAACCTCTCTCTCTCCCCTCCCCTCCAATAAAAAAGAAAAAGAAAAAGAAACTCCCACTGTCATTATATACACCATTAATGCAACATATATTTGTCTTGTTAATTCACATTTAATCTCAAGAATTCAAAAAAGGAAAATCAAGGCACGCAGGCCTATCTCATCCATACCACACTTAATATTACATACTATTAGTCTTTCACATGTATTTTTCGGAAGATGTGTTGGTGTAAAATCTGCCATCAATCTTCCAGTAGGAGATTAATACACATATCTGCCACCAGCATCATCTAAAGTCATTATTTAAAAAAAAATAACACCAAACTACAAACAAACCTCTGCTCACCTAAAAAAGAAAAAAAAAAACCCACAGGCACATTTACCCTCATCCCCCAATCAAAACACAGAAGCATATTACTTTACCCTCCCCCTAAAAAAAAAAACCTAGAGGCACATTTACCCTCCCCCCCCAAAAAAAAAAAAAAACCACAGGCACATTTACACTCTTCCCCCTCAAAAAAACCACACAGGCACATTCTCCTCCCCTCCCCCCCCCCAAAAAAAAAAGAACATTTATCCTCTTTCCCAATACATGCACAATTACCCTCTCCCCCCCCAAAAAAAAAAAAAAGACCCAGGCACATTTATCCCCCCCAAAAAAAAACAGAAACAAAAATAAACCGGCACATTTACCCTCTCCACCCCCAAAACGCCATACAAAAAACACAGGCATACTCTATTCAACCATACACTTTAAATTATAGTTCCATCAGTCTATTACATTTTTCGTAAGATGTGTTTGTGTAAAATCTGCCATCAATCTTCCAGCAGAAGATCACTACACAGATCTGCCACCAGGATCATCTAAAGTCATTTCACAGATTATTAATGCCAATCACAGCACAAGCTTTTTTTTGGTTCCAATTTGATGCAACTTTTTTTTTAAAGCATTAAAACAATCCATATCATCGCATTTCGTTTTACATCCTACAAATTTTGCTCAACATTATACACACCATTATACCAACTACTACGTTGTATTACCAGTTCACATTAATGTTGATCCCATTACCTCAAAAAATAGAAAAAAGAAAACACTCACACTTTACTCACCACCATACTTAACATCAGTCTTTCACATACATTTTTGCTAAGATGTCTTGGTGTAAAATCTGCCATCAAATGATCAGAATATACACAGATCTGCCATCAACATGGCATTCACATGAACATCTTTGTTATTCCTTTCCCCTTCTATGTGATTTCTAAGAAAAGACCCCTACTCCCCACACACTGTCCATACCATTATACAGCCTGTAGTTTTGTCCCCAATCTTCACTTGATTCAAAATTTTAAAAAAAAAATTGTAGGCACACTTTACACACCACATGACATATAGCACGAAGATGTGTTGATGTAAAATCTGCCATCAATCTTCCAGCGGAAGATCAATACACAGATCTGCCACCAACATCATCTAAAGTTGTTTCCAAGAATATCAATGCAAATCACAGCATCAGATATATTTTCGTTTTTACATTTCATGGGATTTAAAAATTACTGAGAAAAAAAAGAAAACCTCTCCTGGCACACTTTCAACACTATTATACACCATTTCTACATTTTTCTTTGCCGTTTACATTTGATCTCATTCTTTAAAAAAAAAGGTAAACAAGCCACACAGGCACGTTTTATCCAGTAAAATAAAATTAAAAAATATCAATGGCAATTAAGCACCCCCTTTCTTTTTTTTTCAAATTTGATGAATTTTTTTAAAGGAAAAAAAAAATCTTACTAAACCCATTTTCTACACAATTATACTACACAATTGTTTATTGTAAATTCACGTTTGACCTCATTACTTCAAAAAAAGAAGAGAAAAATCATCTATAGAATTTTAAAACCCATCTCTGGGCACTTTCTGTACACTATAATGCAACGTTCTCCATTTCCTTGTTGATTTCCAATGGATATCATAATTTAAAAACAAAAACAAACCACACAACCACGTTTTTTTTGTTTATCCAATACTATACATAAAACCATTAGAATGTCAATGGCAATCACAGCACAAGCTTTCATTTTTGTTTTTCAGATTTGAAGTGATTTAAAAAAAAAAATCCCCAAGAAAAAGGAGAAAAACCTGAGGCACATTTTTATCCAATACTATACTAAAATCATACACCTTTAGCTTTCATTCATTTTTTTTGTAAGATGTGTTGGTGTAAAATCTGCCATCAATCTTCCAGCAGAAGATCAATACACAGGTCTGCCACCAACATCATCTAAAGTCATTATTTGAAAAATAAACCGCAAACCAACCACACATGCACATTTACCCTCTCCCAACAACACACACACACACACACACACACACCCCACACACACACACAACACACACACACACACACACAACACACACACACAACACACACACCACACACAAGAACACACACAACACAACACACAGCCACATACACCACACACCACCACACACACCACACACACACACACCACACAGGCATATATACCTCCCCCCACAAAAAAACAATACAACAGGACATTACTTACCCCCATAAAACACACAGACATTATAACCCTCCCCCCCAAATAAAACCACAGCACATTAACCTCTCCCTCCCGACTCCCCCCCTCCCCCCGAAAATAAAACAAAAACAAAAACAAACCAAGAACAACAACAAAAAAGGAACATTTATCCTCTCTAACATAAAGCCTCCAAGGACATTTACCCTCCCCGCCAAAACCCCCCCCCCAAACACAGGCACATTTACCCCCCCCCCCCCCCCCCAAAGAAAAAAAAACACAGCACCTTTACCCTCTCCCCCCAAAAAAACAAAACACCAAAAAACACAGGCTGGTTTATCCTTTCCCCACCCCCCACCCCCCCAAACACAGGCACATTAATTTATCCTGTCCCTTAATAAAAACACACAGGCACACTATATTCAACCCTACACTTAAAATCATACCCAATCAGTCTTTCACATACATTTTTGGTAAGTTGTGTTGGTGTAAAATCTGCCATCAATCTTCCAGCAGAAGATCAATACACAGATCTGCCACCAACATCATCGAAAGTCATTTCATAGAATATCAATGCACAAGCTTTTTGTCTTCTGATTTGATTTTTTTTTTAAAAGCATAAAACAATCCAAATCATCTCCTTACTTTTTACATCATACATACTTTGCACATTATACAACCTATTACATTTTTATTACCAATTCACATTAATTTTTATCTCATCATCCCCCCCCCCCCCAAAAAAAAAAAAAAAGGAAAAGGAAATCACTCACTCTTTACTCACTGCTATACATAAAATTTTACATAATTAGCCTTTCCCATACATTTTTGCTAAAAAGTGTTGGTGTCAAATCTGCCATCAATCTTCCAGCAGAAGATCAATACACAGATCTACCACCAACATCATCTAAAGTCATTTCACAGAATATCAATACCAATCACAGCACAAAGCTTTCTTTTTGCTTTCCCACAAAAAGTGATTAAAAAAACTAAAATAAACAAAACCTCTCCCACACATTTCTTACCCTATTATACAACACTCTACATTTTTTGTTGACTTTCAATGAATCTCAATTTAAAAACAGAAAGACAAACAAACCACTCAGGTACGTTTATCCAACACTATACATAAAACCATTAGAATGTCAATGACAATCAGAGCACAAGCTTTCTTTTTGTTTTCAAATTTGAAGTGATTTAAAACAAAAAAGAAAGGAAACCTCCCCCCCCCAAAAAAAAAGGACAGAAACACAGGCACGTTTCATTCACTAGAATACTTAAAATCCTATACCATTATTCTTTCACACATTTCTGTATAAAATGTGTTGGTGTAAAATCTACCATCAATCTTCCAGCAGAAGATCAATACACAGATCTGCCACCAACATCGTCTAAAGTTATTTCACAGAATACTGATGCCAATCACAACACAAGCTTTCTTTTTGTTTTTAAATTTGATGCAATTTAAAATATTTTTTAAAAAAAGAGGACAACACTTCTGACACACTTTAAAACTATTTACACCATGCGACATTTTTCTTTGCTTTTACATTTGATCTCACTCTTGAAAAAAAAAGAAAACAAGCACAAACAAGTTTATCCAGTACTTGCATAAATAAATAGCAGATGGCAATCACAGCCACAGCTTTCTCTTTGTTTCACATTAATGTGATTATAAAAAAAAAAGAAAACCATTCCCACACTATTAAAAACAATACAGGACATTCTTTCTTTACATTTATTACTCTTAAAATAAAATAAACAAGCACATACACTTTTTCGTATTTGTAAATATTAAAAATCTGCCATCAATTCTTTTTTCAGCATGTGATATACAAGATATGCGCAACATCACTCATTAAAAAAGAAAAACACCAAACAATAAACAATACACGCGAGCACATTTACCCCCCCCCCCAAAAAAAAAAAAAACAAACAAATACAAAACAAAAAAAAACAAAAAAAAACAAAAAAAACACAGGCACATTTACCCTCCCCCAAAAAAAAAAGCAAACAAAAGCAAACAAAAAACAAACAAACAAACAAAAACACAGGCACATTTACCTCTCCCCAAAAAACCACACAGGCACATCTACCTCTATTTCCCCCCTCCACACACACACAGGGGCACATTTTCTTTTCTACTCTACTTCAGTCTTTCACAAATATTTTGTAAGACGTGTTGGTGTAAAATCTGCCATCAATCTTCCAGCAGAAGATCAATACACAGATCTGCCTCAACATCATCTAAAAACTTTCTTGAGTATTAATGACAATCACAGCGCAAGGTTTTTGTTTTCTTATTGATGTGAATTTTAAAAAAGCAAAAATAAACGCAAAAATTTCCCACAACATTAAAAAAACTAAATTTTTTCTTGCCAATTCATTGTTTTAATCTTTTTTCCCCCAAAAGGGAAAAACATCCATTTTACCCTTCCCTATTTTTTAAAACACAAATTATTAGAGATCTCTTTTCTAGTTTTTTTTGAATTAGGGGGTGTAAAAAAATGCCATCAATTTCCAGCAAGATCAATACAAGATCTGCCCCCAAAAACATTAGAATCATTCCACAGAGTATGTATGTCAATCACCCGCACGAGCTTTCTTTTTTTTTGTTGAAAGGATTTTTTTAAAAAAAAAAAACAAAAACAAAAACTGCCTTTCTTTTTACATATCACACTTTTCACAAAATTTTGAAAAAAATGTTACAAACATTCATTTTTTTTTACCAAATTACATTAATTTTGATCCATTACCTCAAAAAAGCAAAAAAAAAAAATCACCCCTTTCCCCCCGCTAGACTTTAAAATCGGCATCATGAAATTTTCCCCTACATTTTTGATAAGTGTGTTGGTGTAAAATCAGCCATTAAACTTCCAGCGAAGATCAATGCACGAACTGCCCCAACATGGCCCC
>JASPKP010006400.1:0-14341 GCA_030674155.1 Stramonita haemastoma
GCTTCAACCAGCACAAAACCGCCACAGACACGACACCTCTTTGGACTGGATTGGGGAACAGCCCCGATGGCCCCCGCCGACACATGCGCCAAGACTGTAATAGCAAAACCCTAAACCTCCAATTTATCCTATATCAGCCCAGCACGCGTCTCTCCAACCCAAAACAAAACGACCAAAACACCGAACCCCACCCAATCCATCTCCCAAATAAGCTAAAAACATGGAAAAGGACGAACGCGCCGCTGCATTACGAGCCCGGGCACAAGCCGTCTTCTACACTGCGCACACTTGACAACCCTTCCCATGGGGCTGAATTGGGCGACACACGCCCGAGATGGCAACCGCCCACTAGCCAAGTGGTCGCCAGAACATACAATGTCGCAAAAACATGAACAACAAAAAAACTAAAACATCCAACAATCGCAGCTCCTCCACACCCACAAAACAAAAACCCGCACACAAACCCGCAACGCACGCACGCGCGCATGCATACCCACTCTCCCATGAATAACTAAAGAAGATGGAAGGAGGGACGAAACGCCGTTTCCGGCCCTTGCCGCCGCACTTTCGCCTACAGCCGGCACAAGACTTCTACAGAACACTGAACTTCCAGGCCTGGAACGTGCAACACGCCAAGACACTACATCCAATACCCAAGAACATCCAATTATCAAAAACAGACCCACAATCCAGTATCTCCCACAAACACAAACCAACACCCCAACCACACACCGCCACAAACACCCAAAAAGCAGAGCGGGAGCTACCACCCGTTCGCTTGGCTTGAGGTTACAAGCCCGGCCAGCCGCCTCACTTGCGACATACAACCTCCATGGTCCTGAATTGCGAACCACAGCCCCCAGTGGCACCGCCCGACAAGCCAAGTGGCAAAACTGGTACATGAGGCAAAAACCTCAAGAACACACCTAATAACCACAATATATCACACACAATCAGGTCCCCACCACAACCAACCCCACACAAACCCACCAACGCACCACGCGCGCAGCACCCCTCCCAAAACTTAAAAGCTTAGAAGATGGGAGAAGGTTGCGCCGCCGTTTCCGCGCTCGGCCGGCAAGACCGCACCAAGCGACTTCAACTTTCCCATTGCATAATTGTGGGCACGGATGTGGCACCACGCCCGAACAACCCGCCCACAACATGGTCAGAACGAAAACCAAACCACATCCAATAATAATCCTACAATATCATGCCCACACAATCTGCAGGTCTCCTCCACACCACAAACACAAAAACCCGCACACACAACACCAGCGAACGCACGCACGCGCGCATCACCCATCTAGAAAACTAAAGAGAGGAAAGGTACCAACCTTTTCCGCCCTGCCGCCCGCTTACAGACCCAGGGCACAAGACGTCTTCTAACTATGCAGAACACTTGCAACCTTTCCATTGTGTGGCATGGATTGGCGACACCACGCCGAAGATGGCAACCGCCGTACATAGCCAAGTTGGTCGCAAGAAACTGGTCAATGTAGCAAAAGCACCTAGAACAATCAATAATAATATCTACAATATATGCACCACAGCAATTGCGGGTCTCTCCACACACAACACAAAAACCCGCACACACAACACAGCACGCACGCCGCGCGATGCATACCACTCTCATGAATAAGCTTAAGAAGCATTGGGAAGAGAGGTACGAAAGCCGTTTCGCTTGCGCCGCACTTTCGCGCTACAGAGCCGGCACAAGACGTCTCTCACTAGCAGAACACTTGACAACTTTCCCATTTGTGTGCATGGAATTGTGGCGACACCGGCCGAGATGGCAACCCGCCCGTACAAGCCAAGTTGGTCGCCAAGAACATGGACAATGTAGCAAACACCTAGAACCACATCCAATATAATATCTACAATATATGCACCACAGCAATGAGGGTCTCCTCCACACCACAACACAAACGCACACACAACACCAGCAACGCACGCACGCGCGATGCATACCACTCTCCATGAATAAGTAAGAAGCATTGGAAGAGAGGTGACGCAAACGCGTTTCGGCTTGCCGCCGCACTTTGCGCTTACAGAGCCCAGGGCACAAAGACCGTCTTCTACACTATGCAGACACACTTGACAACCCTTTCCCATTTGTGTGGCACTGGAATTGTGGCGACACCACGGCCCCGAAGATGGCAACCCCGCCCGTACATAGCCAAGTTGGTCGCCAAGAAACATGGTACAATGTACGCAAAAAGCACCCCTAGAACCCACATCCAATAATAATATCCTACAATATCATGCACCACAGCAATCTGCAGGGTCTCCTCCACACCCACAAACACAAAAACCCG
The DNA here is from genome assembly GCA_030674155.1 of Stramonita haemastoma. Classification (NCBI taxonomy): domain Eukaryota; kingdom Metazoa; phylum Mollusca; class Gastropoda; order Neogastropoda; family Muricidae; genus Stramonita; species Stramonita haemastoma. The sequence continues at coordinate 2,319 of JASPKP010006400.1, forward strand.
CACACACAAACACCAGCGAACGCACGCACGCGCGCATGCATACCCACTCTCCCATGAATAAGCTTAAAGAAGCATTGGGAAGAGAGGTGACGCAAACGCCGTTTTCCGGCCCTTGCCGCCCGCACTTTTCCGCGCTTACAGAGCCCAGGGCACAAAGACCGTCTTCTACACTATGCAGACACACTTGACAACCCTTTCCCATTTGTGTGGCACTGGAATTGTGGCGACACCACGGCCCCGAAGATGGCAACCCCGCCCGTACATAGCCAAGTTGGTCGCCAAGAAACATGGTACAATGTACGCAAAAAGCACCCCTAGAACCCACATCCAATAATAATATCCTACAATATCATGCACCACAGCAATCTGCAGGGTCTCCTCCACACCCACAAACACAAAAACCCGCACACACAAACACCAGCGAACGCACGCACGCGCGGATGCATACCCACTCTCCCATGAATAAGCTTAAAGAAGCATTGGGAAGAGAGGTGACGCAAACGCCGTTTTCCGGCCCTTGCCGCCCGCACTGTTTTGCGCTTACAGAGCCCAGGGCACAAAGACCGTCTTCTACACTATGCAGACACACTTGACAACTCTTTCCCATTTGTGTGGCACTGGAATTGTGGCGACACCACGGCCCCGAAGATGGCAACCCCGCCCGTACATAGCCAAGTTGGTCGCCAAGAAACATGGTACAATGTAGGCAAAAAGCACCCCTAGAACCCACATCCAATAATAATATCCTACAATATCATGCACCACAGCAATCTGCAGGGTCTCCTCCACACCCACAAACACAAAAACCCGCACACACAAACACCAGCGAACGCACGCACGCGCGCATGCATACCCACTCTCCCATGAATAAGCTTAAAAAAGCATTGGGAAGAGAGGTGACGGAAACGCCGTTTTCCGACCCTTGCCGCCCGCACTTTTCCGCGCTTACAGAGCCCAGGGCACAAAGACCGTCTTCTACACTATGCAGAAACACTTGACAACCCTTTCCCATTTGTGTGGCACTGGAATTGTGGCGACACCACGGCCCCGAAGATGTCAACCCCGCCCGTACATAGCCAAGTTGGTCGTCAAGAAACATGGTACAATGTTCGCAAAAACCACCCCTAGAACCCACATCCAATAATAATATACTACAATATCATGCGCCACATCAATCTGCAGGCTCTCCTCCACACCCACAAACACAAAAACCCGCACACACAAACACCTGCCAACGCACGCACGCGCGCATGCATACCCACTCTCCCATGAATAAGCTTAAAGAAGCATTGGGAAGAGAGGTGACGCAAACGCCGTTTTCCGGCCCTTGCCGCCCGCACTTTTCCGCGCTTACAGAGCCCAGGGCACAAAGACCGTCTTCTACACTATGCAGACACACTTGACAACCCTTTCCCATTTGTGTGGCACTGGAATTGTGGCGACACCACGGCCCCGAAGATGGCAACCCCGCCCGTACATAGCCAAGTTGGTCGTCAAGAAACATGGTACAATGTTCGCAAAAACCACCCCTAGAACCCACATCCAATAATAATATACTACAATATCATGCGCCACATCAATCTGCAGGCTCTCCTCCACACCCACAAACACAAAAACCCGCACACACATAATGATAAACGCGTTATCTGTTACTGAGGTTGTCCCATGAACGCATGTGTGTATGTGCGCAAGTTGTTATATGCATGTGTTGGATAGAGCGAGCAAGCGAGCGGGCGAGAGAGAGATGGTTTTTGATATTATTGTTATAATCACTGCTAGTCGTCGTAGTGAAAGTGTTGATATTGGAGGTGGTGGTGGTGGTGGGGGTGATGACGGTGGTGGTGGTGGTAGAGTGATGGTACATGGTAACAGTAATCGTGGTAGCGGTGGTGGTGGTGGTGGTGGTAGTAATAGTTGTAGTAGTAATAGTGGTAGATGGTGGTGGTGGTGGTAGTGGTAGTAGTGGTAGTAGTTGTGGTGGTAGTGGTAGTAGTGGTAGTGGTGGTGGTGGTGGGAGTAGTAGTAGTAGTAGTAGTAGTAGTAGTAGTAGTAGTAGTAGTAGTAGTAGTTGTAGTGGTGGTGGTGGTATTAGTAGTGGTAGTAGTAGTAGTAGTAGTGGTAGTGGTAGTGATTGGTGGTGGTGGTAGAAGAAGTAGTAGTAGAAGTAGTAGTAGTATTTGTAGTAGTGGTAGAGGTAGTAGCAGTGGTGGCAGCGGTTGTGGCAGCGGCAGTAGTAGAAGTAGTAGAGGGGGTGTGGTGATGGTGTTGATGGTGGTAGTGGTAGTTTTAATGGTAGTAGTAGTAATAGTGGTGGTGGTGGTGGTGGTGGTGGTGGTGGTAGTAGTAGTAGTAGTAGTAGTAGTAGTAGTAGTAGTAGTAGTAGTAGTAGTAGTAGTAGTAGTAGTAGTAGTAGTAGTAGTAGTACAATGCTGCACATAAAGGAAAGTGAAGTACTATATTAAATTGATTATGAACCAACGCGACACAGACCATTGACCATGATCGGCGTTCAAGTGTGGTTTTCCTGTGCTATGTGCACTTTTAAAGTTTTGAATTTATTACTTGTCTTGTTACCGCCTTTTTGTTTTGCTTTTTTCTTGTACACAGTTTGCATGTTTAATGCTTATGGAGACAATCAAGGTATTTTTCTTCAGGCCATATTGGAAGAGCCATTGCTATCTGATATCCAGCTTTTTTCAACTGTAATAAAAATACATGGATAGTATTTCCCTTGTATCACTAAACTGCCAAGGATTAGGTGATGCTAAAAAGAGACGTGATGTATTCCAGTATCTGAAGCAAAAGTCGCACTCAGTTTTTTGTCTACAAGATACACACTTTACTAAGAAAATAGAACTGTATGTGACAGCGGAGTGGGGCTACAAGTGTATATTTTCTTCTAATAGCTCAAACTCCAGAGGAGTGGCTATAATGTTCAATAATACTTTTGAATTTAAGATAAAAGGGGTGCACAGAGACCAGGATGGGAACTTTGTGATAGTTTTATTTAGATATATGGAACAGGATCTGCTTCTTGTTAATGTTTATGGACCTAACAGAGACACTCCTGAATTCTATTTACACTTAAAAGATGTAATTAAAAGTTTTAAAACACGCAATGTTATCTGTGTTGGTGATTGGAACCTTGTCTTAGATCCATCCCTTGATTACAATAATTATAAACATACTAACAACCCTAAAGCTCGAGAAAGTGTGCTGAATATGATTGAAGAATTACAGTTGTCAGACATATGGAGGGAATACAATCTCGACTGTAAAAGATTCACTTGGAGAAAGACAAATCCTTTAAAACAAAGCAGATTAGATTTTTTCCTTCTCTCTGAGTACCTTATATTTGCTGTTGAAATGCCTGATATTCACTATGGTTATCGATCAGATCATTCTATGATTAGTCTGAGATTGAAATTTGGTAAACAAAAAAAATGCATGACATACTGGAAATTCAATAACTCTCTCCTCAAAGATAATATATATACAAAAGAAATTAATGAAACTATTAACACTGTTATCGGAGAGTATGCTGTTGATCACTATGAGAAAGAACATCTGGAAGAAATTTCTGAAACCAACATAAAGTTAACAATTCCTGAAAACGTGTTTCTAGATTTTCTTATGATGAAAATTAGAGCAAAGACAATAGCATATGCAACAAAGAAAAAGAAGGAAAGAGAACAAGAAGAACAAAAGCTAGAAAATCAAATCAAGGAAGTAGAGCAAAAAATAAACAAAACAGTTCATGACATTCAACAATTAAATGATTTCAGTAGTGAACTAACAGCAATTAGAGAGGTTAAAATGAAGGGTGTTCTACTCAGATCAAAAGCAAGATGGGTGGAAGAAGGAGAAAAAATCACAAAGTATTTTTGTAATTTAGAAAAAAGGAATTATATCAGCAAATATATGCCAAAGTTGGTTTCAAATGAGAAAGAGTTATATAGGTCTGATGATATTCTTTCGGAAGTTAAGGAATTTTATGAAGACTTATATAAAGAACGGAAAGTGAAAGAATATGAGTTTAAAGATCTAGTCTCAGAAATCCCTAAGCTATCAAGTGAAGAAAAAAAATCGCTTGAAGGTGAGATAACATTGGAAGAAGCTGGACGGGCTCTCAGAAATATGAAACATGGGAAAAGCCCAGGCTCTGACGGGTTTACTTCAGAATTCTTCAAGGTTTTTTGGAAACGACTTGGTTCTTTTGTAGTTAGAGCTTTAAATAGATCCTTTAAAGATGGGGAATTAACAAATACACAAAAAGAAGGAATAATTACATGCATCCCTAAACATGACAAACCAAAAGAATTCATCAAAAACTGGAGGCCAATATCCTTACTTAATGTTGTCTATAAAATAGGTTCATCCTGTATAGCTAATCGAATAAAAACAGTTCTTCCTAGACTCATTAATGAAGATCAGACAGGATTTATGTCTAACAGATATATAGGAGATAATATAAGATTGTTGTATGATCTAATGAGCTACCTAAAAATGAAAAACCTTCCAGGTATGTTAATTTCAATTGATTTTGAAAAGGCTTTCGACTCTTTAAGTTGGCAGTTTATTTCAAAAGTATTTAAATCATTTGGATTTGGAAAAGATATACTTCGTTGGATTTCAACTTTCTATAGAAATATTAAGTCTACAGTAATAGTCAATGGACAGTGTTCCTCCTGGTTTAATATACACAGAGGATGCAGACAGGGTGACCCAATATCTCCATACCTATTTATTCTCTCGGCAGAAATTCTGGCAATTATGATAAGAGAAAACCCAAACATAAAAGGTATTTATGTTAATAATACAGAATACAAGTTGTCACAGTTTGCTGATGATACACAGCTGATAAATAAAGGTGACAGCATATCATTTGAACAGACCATGAAAACTTTAAACTTATTCGGAAATGTAACTGGACTTTTTATGAATACAGAGAAAACAAAAGTAATATGGCTTGGGAGCAAAACCTTTTCTGATGTAAGGTATATGACCCATTTAAAGTTAGACTGGAACCCCAAACAGTTCAAGATACTTGGAATATGGTTTACACCGGATTTGTCAGAATGTGAAAAACTAAATTATGATAACAAAATTACAGAAGTAAGAACTTTATTCAACATCTGGATAAAAAGGGATATTACACCTATTGGTAGAGTGGCAGTGCTAAAATCTTTAATTCTATCTAAACTGATATATCTCTGGATCCTGTTACCGAATCCACCAAATGATTATATAGATATGCTTCAGAAATTGTGTTTTAAGTTTGTGTGGAAAAACAAACAAGACAGAATCTCGAGAAAAACCACAGTCAAACACATAAAACATGGAGGATTGGGAATACCATCTCTAAAACAATATACTATGGGGTTAAAACTTATGTGGATAAGAAAACTTAAACTAAATAATCCTAAATGGAGTTCCATAATTGAAGTGATTTGCCCTTTTGTCAAAGATCTGGACAAATATAGTTACTTTATACCCATTAGAAGAAAATGTTCAAACACATTCTGGTTTGACACATTCCACGCATACAAAATGTTTGGCAGGAAAGTCAAAATTGTTAATTCTGAAGATCTTTTGGCTGAAAACATATTTTATAATGAAAATATTAAAGTTGGTGGAAACTTTTTTCATGTAAAGGAATGGATAGAAAAGGATATATATCGAATTGCAGATTTAGTTGACGAAAATGGAATTTTTTTGACGTACGACCTTTTTAAGGAGAAATATGATATCAGGACAAATGTTATTACATATCTAGGCTGTGTTCAAGCAATTAAAAGGTATATTCGTACAACGGGTATTGATATGGATAATAATACATCAAACAACCTCCAAAAGGCTTTGAACTTGATTTTGACTGTTAAAAAAGGAACACGCCCTTATTATGATATTCTGGTTGCAGATAACATTCTGCCAAAGTGTTGTGACAAGTGGAACAAAACAATACCAAGGGATCTTAACTGGATAAAGGTTTTTGACAAGGTGCATAAGATAAAAGAAATTAAAATGAAATGGTTCCAGATACGACTGATCCACAAAATTCTAGCTACAAATAATATTCTTGAAAAAATGAAAATTGTTGAAAATGATAAATGCACATTCTGTACTTCTGAGAAAGAAACTGTTGACCATCTATTCTATGCTTGCAGCAAAACTACTTATTTTTGGACAGAATTGCAAAACTTTCTTCATAAAAATTGTGCCAATACACATGGTCTAGTGCTGTCAAAAGAACAGATTTTATTTGGATTTGATTCTCGATCAAAAGGAGATGAAATACTAGACGAAATACTAATCACTGCAAAATTTTTTATATACAAATGTAGAGTACAAAAAGCGGCACCTATGTTTTCGGTTTTTAGAAAGTATATGACAAAACAATATCAAATTAAAGAATATATTGCCAAAACAAACATGACTTATAGTGTATTTGCAGCTAAATGGCAACATTACAAACAACTAGTTGATGATGGGTAGATACATTTTGAAGAAACTGGTTTTTTGTTTGTTTGTTTGTTTTTTGTGTTTTCTGCCTTGTTTTTTTGATGTAATACGTAGCATCGCTACATTGCTTATTTTGTAAAACAACTGAAAATTCACTTGGGGTATTCTCGAATGTAATCTGTGTACTCTCTCTTATTTTCTTCTTTTTTTTCCCGACTGTTTGTTTGGTTGTATCTGTTATATCCATACTCTGAATATATTGCAAATTGTTACTCTATGTCATGCAAACAAATAGTAAAAATTGTTGAGTGTGTTAAAACAAAAAAAAAAACAAAAAAAAACACAAAAAAACCCGCACACACAAACACCTGCCAACGCACGCACGCGCGCATGCATACCCACTCTCCCATGAATAAGCTTAAAGAAGCATTGGGAAGAGAGGTGACGCAAACGCCGTTTTCCGGCCCTTGCCGCCCGCACTTTTCCGCGCTTACAGAGCCCAGGGCACCAAGACCGTCTTCTACACTATGCAGAAACACTTGACAACCATTTCCCATGTGTGTGGCACTGGAATTGTGGCGACACCACGGCCCCGAAGATGGCAACCCCGCCCGTACATAGCCAAGTTGGTCGCCAAGAAACATGGTACAATGTAGGCAAAAAGCACCCCTAGAACCCACATCCAATAATAATATCCTACAATATCATGCACCACAGCAATCTGCAGGGTCTCCTCCACACCCACAAACACAAAAACCCGCACACACAAACACCAGCGAACGCACGCACGCGCGCATGCATACCCACTCTCCCATGAATAAGCTTAAAGAAGCATTGGGAAGAGAGGTGACGCAAACGCCGTTTTCCGGCCCTTGCCGCCGGCACTGTTCCGCGCTTACAGAGCCCAGGGCACCAAGACCGTCTTCTACACTATGCAGAAACACTTGACAACCATTTCCCATGTGTGTGGCACTGGAATTGTGGCGACACCACGGCCCCGAAGATGGCAACCCCGCCCGTACATAGCCAAGTTGGTCGCCAAGAAACATGGTACAATGTAGGCAAAAAGCACCCCTAGAACCCACATCCAATAATAATATCCTACAATATCATGCACCACAGCAATCTGCAGGGTCTCCTCCACACCCACAAACACAAAAACCCGCACACACAAACACCAGCGAACGCACGCACGCGCGCATGCATACCCACTCTCCCATGAATAAGCTTAAAGAAGCATTGGGAAGAGAGGTGACGCAAACGCCGTTTTCCGGCCCTTGCCGCCCGCACTTTTCCGCGCTTACAGAGCCCAGGGCACAAAGACCGTCTTCTACACTATGCAGAAACACTTGACAACCCTTTCCCATTTGTGTGGCACTGGAATTGTGGCGACACCACGGCCCCGAAGATGGCAACCCCGCCCGTACATAGCCAAGTTGGTCGCCAAGAAACATGGTACAATGTACGCAAAAAGCACCCCTAGAACCCACATCCAATAATAATATCCTACAATATCATGCACCACAGCAATCTGCAGGGTCTCCTCCACACCTACAAACACAAAAACCCGCACACACAAACACCAGCGAACGCACGCACGCGCGCATGCATACCCACTCTCCCATGAATAAGCTTAAAGAAGCATTGGGAAGAGAGGTGACGCAAACGCCGTTTTCCGGCCCTTGCCGCCCGCACTTTTCCGCGCTTACAGAGCCCAGGGCACAAAGACCGTCTTCTACACTATGCAGACACACTTGACAACCCTTTCCCATTGTGTGGCACTGGAATTGTGGCGACACCACGGCCCCAAGATGGCAACCCCGCCCGTACATAGCCAAGTTGGTCGCAAGAAACATGGTACAATGTCGCAAAAGCACCCCTAGAACCCACATCCAATAATAATATCCTACAATATCATGCACCACAGCAATCTGCAGGGTCTCCTCCACACCCACAAACACAAAAACCGCACACACAAACACCAGCGAACGCACGCACGCGCGCATGCATACCCACTCTCCCATGAATAAGCTTAAAGAAGCATTGGAAAGAGGTGACGCAAACGCCGTTTCCGGCCCTTGCCGCCCGCACTTTTCCGCGCTTACAGAGCCCAGGGCACAAGACCGTCTTCTACACTATGCAGACACACTGACAACCCTTTCCATTGTGTGGCACTGGAATTGTGGCGACACCACGGCCCCGAAGATGGCAACCCCGCCCGTACATAGCCAAGTTGGTCGCCAAGAAACATGGTACAATGTGCAAAAGCACCCCTAGAACCCACATCCAATAATAATATCCTACAATATCATGCACCACAGCAATCTGCAGGTCTCCTCCACACCCACAAACAAAAAACCCGCACACACAAACACCAGCGAACGCACGCACGCGCGCATGCATACCCCTCTCCCATGAATAAGCTTAAAGAAGCATTGGGAAAGAGGTGACGCAAACGCCGTTTTCCGGCCCTTGCCGCCCGCACTTTTCCGCGCTTACAGAGCCCAGGGCACAAGACCGTCTTCTACACTATGCAGACACACTTGACAACCCTTTCCATTGTGTGGCACTGGAATTGTGGCGACACCACGGCCCCGAAGATGGCAACCCCGCCGTACATAGCCAAGTTGGTCGCCAAGAAACATGGTACAATGTAGCAAAAAGCACCCCTAGAACCCACATCCAATAATAATATCCTACAATATCATGCACCACAGCAATCTGCAGGGTCTCCTCCACACCCACAAACACAAAAACCCGCACACACAAACACCAGCGAACGCACGCACGCGCGCATGCATACCCACTCTCCCATGAATAAGCTTAAAGAAGCATTGGGAAGAGAGGTGACGCAAACGCCGTTTTCCGGCCCTTGCCGCCCGCACTTTTCCGCGCTTACAGAGCCCAGGGCACAAGACCGTCTTCTACACTATGCAGACACACTTGACAACCTTCCCATTTGTGTGGCACTGGAATTGTGGCGACACCACGGCCCCGAAGATGGCAACCCCGCCCGTACATAGCCAAGTTGGTCGCCAAGAAACATGGTACAATGTAGGCAAAAAGCACCCCTAGAACCCACATCCAATAATAATATCCTACAATATCATGCACCACAGCAATCTGCAGGGTCTCCTCCACACCCACAAACACAAAAACCCGCACACACAAACACCAGCGAACGCACGCACGCGCGCATGCATACCCACTCTCCCATGAATAAGCTAAAGAAGCATTGGAAGAGAGGTGACGCAAACGCCGTTTTCCGGCCTTGCCGCCCGCACTTTTCCGCGCTTACAGAGCCCAGGGCACCAAGACCGTCTTCTACACTATGCAGACACACTTGACAACCCTTTCCCATTTGTGTGGCACTGGAATTGTGGCGACACCACGGCCCCGAAGATGGCAACCCCGCCCGTACATAGCCAAGTTGGTCGCCAAGAAACATGGTACAATGTAGCAAAAAGCACCCCTAGAACCCACATCCAATAATAAATATCCTACAATATCATGCACCACAGCAATCTGCAGGGTCTCCTCCACACCCACAAACACAAAAACCCGCACACACAAACACCAGCCAACGCACGCACGCGCGCATGCATACCCACTCTCCCATGAATAAGCTTAAAGAAGCATTGGGAAGAGAGGTGACGCAAACGCCGTTTTCCGGCCCTTGCCGCCCGCACTTTCCGCGCTTACAGAGCCCAGGGCACAAAGACCGTCTTCTACACTATGCAGAACACTTGACAACCCTTTCCCATTGTGTGCACTGGAATTGTGGCGACACCACGGCCCGAAGATGGCAACCCCGCCCGTACATAGCCAAGTTGGTCGCCAAGAAACATGGTACAATGTACGCAAAAAGCACCCTAGAACCACATCCAATAATAATATCCTACAATATCATGCACCACAGCAATCTGCAGGTCTCCTCCACACCCACAAACACAAAAACCCGCACACACAAACACCAGCAACGCACGCACGCGCGCAATGCATACCCACTCTCCCATGAATAAGCTTAAAGAAGCATTGGGAAGAGAGGTGACGCAAACGCCGTTTCCGGCCCTTGCCGCCCGCACTTTCCGCGCTTACAGAGCCCAGGGCACCAAGACCGTCTTCTACACTATGCAGAAACACTTGACAACCATTTCCCATTGTGTGGCACTGGAATTGTGGCGACACCACGGCCCCGAAGATGGCAACCCCGCCGTACATAGCCAAGTTGGTCGCCAAGAAACATGGTACAATGTACGCAAAAAGCACCCCTAGAACCCACATCCAATAATAATATCCTACAATATCATGCACCACAGCAATCTGCAGGTCTCCTCCACACCCACAAACACAAAAACCCGCACACACAAACACCAGCAACGCACGCACGCGCGCATGCATACCCACTCTCCCATGAATAAGCTTAAAGAAGCATTGGGAAGAGAGGTGACGCAAACGCCGTTTTCCGGCCCTTGCCGCCCGCACTTTTCCGCGCTTACAGAGCCCAGGGCACAAGACCGTCTTCTACACATCAGAAACACTTGACAACCCTTTCCCATTGTGGTGGCACTGGAATTGTGGCGACACCACGGCCCCGAAGATGGCAACCCCCGCCGTACATAGCCAAGTTGGTCGCCAAGAAACATGGTACAATGTACGCAAAAAGCACCCCTAGAACCCACATCCAATAATAATATCCTACAATATCATGCACCACAGCAATCTGCAGGGTCTCCTCCACACCCACAAACACAAAAACCCGCACACACAAACACCAGCGAACGCACGCACGCGCGCATGCATACCCACTCTCCCATGAATAAGCTTAAAGAAGCATTGGGAAGAGAGGTGACGCAAACGCCGTTTTCCGGCCCTTGCCGCCCGCACTTTTCCGCGCTTACAGAGCCCAGGGCACAAAGACCGTCTTCTACACTATGCAGACACACTTGACAACCCTTTCCCATTTGTGTGGCACTGGAATTGTGGCGACACCACGGCCCCGAAGATGGCAACCCCGCCCGTACATAGCCAAGTTGGTCGCCAAGAAACATGGTACAATGTTCGCAAAAAGCACCCCTAGAACCCACATCCAATAATAATATCCTACAATATCATGCACCACAGCAATCTGCAGGGTCTCCTCCCACACCCACAAACACAAAAACCCGCACCACACAAACACCTGCCAACGCACGCACGCGCGCATGCATACCCACTCTCCCATGAATAAGCTTAAAGAAGCATTGGGAAGAGAGGTGACGCAAACGCCGTTTCCGGCCTTGCCGCCCGCACTGTTCCGCGCTTACAGAGCCCAGGGCACAAAGACCGTCTTCTACACTATGCAGAAACACTTGACAACCATTTCCCATGTGTGTGGGCACTGGAATTGTGGCGACACCACGGCCCCGAAGATGGCAACCCCGCCCGTACATAGCCAAGTTGGTCGCCAAGAAACATGGTACAATGTACGCAAAAAGCACCCCTAGAACCCACATCCAATAAAATATCCTAAATACATGCATACAGCAATCGCAGGGGCTCCTCCCAAAACCCACAAACAC
>JASPKP010006401.1:0-14340 GCA_030674155.1 Stramonita haemastoma
TGTCTAACAGCTGTTGATGGGGATATGATGTGTGTGTAACACTTTGGGGGGGGGGGATATGTAGGGTTTAACTTTTTGATGGATATTGATGCGTGTAACACTGTTAGGGAATTGATTTGTGTCAACACTTTGCCAGATACGATGTGTGTCAACACTGTTATGTGGGTAAATGTAGTGTCAACGTTTTGATGGGGAATTGATGCTGTAACCTTTATTGGACGTTTTTGTGTTGTTGGTGTGTGTTGTCAACAGCTGTTGATTGGTATTGAGCATTGTCGACAGCTTTGGGGAAAATTTAAAAGCATGTTCGACACTTTGAGGGGATTTGAGTATGTGTTAACAGCTGTTAAGGGATATTGAGTAGTTTTAACGTTTTGATTGGATATTGATTATTGTTAACATTTTGATGGGATTTGATGGTGTGTCAACATTTAAGGGGGACAGGCCGGAAAAAAAGGGCCCTTTTCACCGAGAGCAATGCGCCAAGGGAAAGGGGGGCCACAGGGAAAATGTCTGTTGTTTTAAAAGGCCCAAAAGGGGAAATGCGTTGAGTTAAGGCCCACAGGGAAATCCTGTTAGTTAAGGCCACAAGAAAATTCGTTATAAGGCCACAGAAGAAATGTCTGTTAAGGCCACAGAGGAAAATTTTGGGTTTAAGGCCACAGAGGTAAATGTCTGTTGAGTTAAATGTCTGTGATTTAAAGGCCACAGAGAGAAATGTTTGTTGAGTTAAATGTCTGTTGATTTTAAGGTCACAGAGAGAAAATGTCTGTTGAGTTAAATGTCTTTTGTTTTAAGGCCACAGAGGAAAATGATGTCAATTTAGAGCCACAGAGATAACAGACAGTCATGTGTTAACAAGGAGAAAGCCATAGGTATGCTTGTAGTGTAGTGTTTATTGTGGAGAAGTGACATCACAGTGAAGGGGGGAGAGTGGCCTGTGTTTAAGCTACAGCCCTGACGTGTGTGTGTGCGCATGCGTGCGTGTGTGTGTGTGGTGTCTGTGTGTGTGTGCGCTGTGTGCGTGTGTGTGTGTGTGTGTGCATGTGTGTGTGTGTGGTGTGTGTGTGTGTGTGTGTGTGTGTGTGTGTGTGCATGTGCGTGTGTGTGCGCGTGTGTGCGTGCATGTGTTGTGTGTGTGCATGTGTGTGTGTGTGTGTGTGTGTGCCTGTGCCTGTGTGTGTGTGCAGAAATCGGGCATTGTGGACATATTCCTGGCATGGACATTGACGACTTTCTGTTTGAGCCGTGTGGTTACTCCATGAACGGCATTCTGCCTGAGGTGAGGGGTCTGGTCAGAAATGATACTCCCCTGTGGGGGCCCTAGGAATTCCCTCTTTTCTATCCCTCTCTTTGTTTCTGCCTTGTGTGCTGGGGACTTCCCTCTTTGTGCCTTGTTTGTTTTTCTTCCTGTCCCATCTTTCTTGTCTATTTTCTGCCGTCTTGGTCCATTCCCTGCCTTTTTTCTATAAAGACTTAAAAGATAACCGAAGTTGGATGTGCTGGGCCTGATTGGTCAGGCGCTTAACAGCAGCGCAACGCATGTTCACTCCTACAACAAAGACCTACAGTACGATGTAGGCTGAAAGGCACAACGCTGTGTTGGGTTGTGTGGTTTACTGCAGGGACAAGCTGCTGTCTTGATGCCAGTTACTACCGCTGTGTTCGTAGTTGTGTAACATCGATCCGTGATATGACATAGAGAGATTGACCCAATGCACAGACAATGAATGGTGATCAATACACACAGCACACGCACACACACATGTACACATACACGCACAACACACACGCACACACACACACACACACACCACACCACACACACACACACACACACACACACACACACACACACACTCACTCACTCACAGAGGAGTCCTTGGGATGAGACTTTGTGCAAATGCACGCAGAACTCTTGCACACAAGTTAAAACTTGTTCCACCTCTTTGAAATTTCTGCTGGTGGGAACGGATGACAGAATTGACTAACAGCATACACACAGGGACGGACATGAAAAAAGCCACAGTGCTTATTCAGTATTTCATAGAAATAAAAGAAAAAAATCAAAATGAATTAACTCGGTGGCAATTACATGATGTGAAGTAAAATGTGTGTGTGTGTGTGTGTGTGTGTGTGTTGTGTGTGGTGTGTGTGTGTGTGTGTGTGTGTGTTTGAGTGTGTGTGTGTGTGATAATGGAATAAGCACTCATCTGTGTGTGTGTGTGTGTGTGTGTGTGTGTGTGTGTTTGAGTGTGTGGTGTGTGATAATGGAATAAGCACTCATCTCTGTGTGTGTGTGTGTGTGTGTGTGTGTGTGTGTGTGTTGTGTGTGTGTGTGTCTTGCAGGGCCGTACATCACAATCCATGTCACCCGGAGCCTCACGCAGCTACGTCACTTTGAGAGCAATGTACCCCAGGTAGGGCCTACCCCTTTCCCTGCTGTCCCCCCCAGTTTATCTGTACCTGCGCTATCCTACCCCTTTCCCTGCTGTCCATCCCAGTTTTTCTGTACCTGCGCTATCCTACCCCTTTCCCTGCTGTCCATCCCAGTTTATCTTACCTGCGCTATCCTACCCCTTTCCCCCGCTGTCCATCCCAGTTTATCTGTACCCGCGGGCTATCCTAAACCCCCTTTTTCCCCGTCCCCCCTTTTTTTTTTACCCACCATCCACCCCTTTTTCTCTCCTCCTACTTCTATTTTGGGCACTGTACTGGCGTTTTTAACACCTAGTCCCCATTTTGCAGGGGGGTACCATCCGAAAAAGTGCTGGGGTGTGAGTGTGGGTGTGTGTGGGGTGTGTTTTTGTCCTTGTTTCGGTTTTGTCATAACGACAGGCAAACAGAGTCCGGGTTTTTAGGAAAGTACCAACCGAAAGAAATGCTAAGGGGTTCCCCCTGGGCCACTTCCCGACCTCTTTTCCCAAGGCATTACATTCCTTTTCCTTCCCTTCCTTCCCCCCTTCCTTCCCTTTCCTTCCTTCCTTCCCTTCCTTTTCCTTCTTTTTTCCCTTTTCCCTCCCCCCTCCCCCCCCCCCCTCCCTTCCCCCTTCCTTCCTTCCTTTCCTTTCCTTCCTTCCCCCCTTTCCCCTTCCCCCCTTCCTTCCTTTTTTTCCTTCCTTCCGTCTTCATCTCGCTTCCTTCCTTCCTTTTTTCATTTCCCCTTTTCCTTCCTTTTCCTTCCGCCTACTTTTTCCTTCCCTGCCTGCTTCCGCCTTTTCCTTCCTTCCTTCCTTCCTTCCTTCCTTCCCTTCCCTTTCCCCTTCCTTCCTTCCTCCCCCCCTTCCTTTCCCTTTCCTCCTTTTTTCCTTCCTTCCTTTTCCTTCCCCCACTTTTTCCCTTCCTTTCCCTTCCCCTTCCCTTTCCTTTCCTCCTTTTCCCTTCCTGCCTGCCCCGCCTCCTGCCTGCCGCCTCCTCCTGCCTTTCCTGCCGCCCCTCCTTCCTTCCGCCTTTCCTTTCCCCCTTTTTCCTTTTCCGCCTTCCTTCCTTCCTTGCTTCCCTCCTGGCTTCCTCCCTCCTTTCCCTTTCCCTTTCCTTTCCTCCTTCCTTTCCCTTTCCCTTTCCCTTTCCCTTTCCCTTTCCCTTTCCCTTTCCTCCCCTTCTATTTTTTTTTATTGATTTATTTTTCAATTTTATTTTTCTATTTTTTTTATTTTTTCATTTTCTCATGACCCCTCACAAAATTGCATGCGTGGGAGGCATCGATCACCCCTTTATTTATTGTAAATAAATTTTTAAATATATATAAATTATAATATATATATATATATTAAATATTTTTATATATATATATATATAAATATATATATATATATATGTATATATATGCACACATAAGCACTCACAGTCCCGGAAACAGGAGTTGCGCTCCATTTTAAGCGCAAAGCCGGGCAAACATTATGGGGGGCAAACGGTTACCCGAGCAACCCCCCCCTTTCCCCCCGGGACTGGAAAGATCCTTGGAAGGGGATTGACCGATACGAATGGTTCCAGTACCGTCGCAGGAGCCACCAAATTGCCATAACCTACAGCCCCGAGCCGCTCTGGGGCCCACTTCCCGATTTTTCCTCAGGGGTGGTGTCTAAAAACACACTGTGTGCATGCTGGTTTGTTATAAATTTTTTCATCCGCTCCTACTGCACACGATGGCCTACTCTTCCGAAAGGGGGAACGGGTTTTTAACGTGTGCGCAAAATGTTTTTGCGCATTCGCACATGGGCCTCGTTTTCGAGTCTCATCCGAATGACTTTGACATTCATTCATTTTTTTGCAAACTGGGGAAAAAGGGCAGGCTTGGTACAAACCCGAAAACTCAAGATTTACATATTGGCAGGCGAACGTTTTTAACCCTCCTGCCACCATTTTTTTTTTTTTTTTTTTTTATTTCTCAGACCCCAAACTGTGTGGCAGGCCTTATCACCCCTTTTTTATTGTATTTTATTTTTTTATCTAATATAAACAATTTTTTCATTACTGACACTCCCCACCTGGTGTCAGGGATCGATCGCACGTGACCGCACAAGACTTTGGGGGCAGGGGGAAAACCACCATGGGTACAGCCGCAACGCCCACCCCTGTGCTGCTTCAAGAATACAACCTCACCTACCCCAGTACTCCAAGAAGGGAAAAACCCACCTCCCCCCCTCCCTCCCCCCCACCCCCACCCCCCCACGCCTGACACCCACCCCCTGACCTTTTCCCCCCCCGTCATTAGGACACTGCTGCAGGGGGCTCGAAGGGGGGTCTGTGTGTGGGGACAGGCGAGGTCGCGAGCGGGGGGGGGAGAGGGGAGGGGGGAGCGCCGTGACCTGTCGGCCTGCCAGACCCTGAGACCGACTGCACACCCCGGAGACGCCGCCCCTGTGTTCAGCAGGCGGGGGCAGGGGGGAGGGGGGAAGAGGAGCGCTGGTGTTGTTGTCATTGTTTGTTGTTGTCTGCCCCGTCTTTTTGCTGCTGTGGTGTGTGTGGGAGGTCGGGGAAAGGGGGGAGGAAGCATCAGATCCGGTGCTGCCTCACCCTTCGCAAACCAGATAACCGTTCCCCTGAAGACTTTGTTTCTGATATTTCAATAGCAAGGCCGCCTGTGGCCAGAGGAGCTAGGGAGCTGCTGCCTGCCGCCTTTGTTTGGGTGTTTTCGGGCCGCCGTTAGGGGTGCCACCCGCCTGAAAAGGGGCCCGACTGGAGGGAAGGGGGAGGGGGAAGACGGGAGACCTGCAAAACCGGCAGGGAAACTGCGATAACGTGGTTTGAGAAGAGAAATGGTAAAGCAAGAGCGGCACACCAAAAAACAGGGCGATACCTTGGGGGAGAACAGAGAGGGTGAATAAAAGCAGGCCACCTGACAGAGAGGTTTTTTCTGCAGTGTCTCTGTTTACAGTGGCTTTCCTGTCCACAGTAAAGAGGTTTACTCATGCCCCGCTCTTTACAGTGGCTTTCCCGTCCATCATAGAATGCCCAAATGCTGTACTCAGGAGTTGGTGACAACTTTCCTTGTGGGAAAATGGCCCCAGCAGCTCAGGGGCCCTTTTCTGTTGTCTGTCTCTCTCCTCTGTCCCCCTCTCTCTGCCCTCTCCTTCCCCTGTTCTCTCTCTTTTGTCTGTCTTTCCTCTCTCCCCCTCTCCTCCCCCCTCCCCTCTCTCTCTCTCTTCTCCTCTCTCTCCCCCTCCCTCCCTTTTCTCTCTCTTTTTCCCCTCTCTCTCAGTCAGCGCATGGTAAAGAATTCAAATATGAATTTTACAGGAAATCTTTACAACGCTTTACATCTTTTCAGATCAAAGGTGAAAATATTTCAGTTTTTTCTTTGCATGACTCGGCAGTATGGGAAAAGGCATGCACCCCCACTTGAATTGGAGTATTTTCTTCTTTTTTTTTGGCGGCCAGTTTTGAGTCCAGATGCTTTTGGGGGAGACCGGCCATAGCTGTCAGTTGTGGAAGGGGGCTAGCCCACAATCTCCCGGGCATTGAAGAAGGGAAGGGGGCCTTTCAGAAGGGTTTTTTTTTCTGACAATCTCTGGACATTGAAAAGAAGGAAGGGACCTGTTCAAATGGTGGTTTTTTTTGTCGACAATCTCTGGACATTGAATGAAGGGAAGGACCTGTTCAGAATGGGTTTTTTTGTCTGACACTCTCTGACATTTAATGAAGGAAGGGACCTTTAGAAGGTGTTTTTTTGTCTGACCTCTCTGGGCATTGAATGAAGGAAGGGACCTGTTTCAAATGGTGTTTTTTTTTCTGACAATCTCTGGGCATTTAATGAAGGAAGGGACCGTTCAAATGGTGTTTTTTTTTTCTGACAATCTCTGGACATTTAATGAAGGAAGGGTCTTTTTAGAATAGTGTTTTTTTTGCTGACATCTCTAGACATTTAAGGAAGGAAGGGGCCTTTCAAAATAGGTTTTTTTTTGTTGTTTTTTAGTGGGGGTTCCATGTAAACGCACCTCCGAAGGACGGAAAAAAGAGAACTTGTACACATTTTTCCCGATCCAGCCAACCAAAGCCTTGAATTTTTCTTTTTTCCTGTTTTTTTTTTGCCCTTTTCCCTTTAATTTTGGTTTTTTTTTTTTTTTTTTCCCCCCCCCCCCCCCCCCTTTTTTAAAACCAAATAAAAAAATTTTTTTTTTTTTTTTTTTTGGGGGGGGTTTTTTTTGGGTTTTTTTTTTTTTTTGTTTTTTCAAAAAAGAAAAAAAAAACCCCCCAAAAAAACAAAAATTTTTTTTTTTTTTTAAAAAAAAAAACCAAAAGGGGGGGGGTTTTTTTTTTTGGGAAAAACCAAAATTTTTTTTAAAAAAAAAAATTAAAAAATTTTTTTTAAATTTTCCCCCCAAAAATAAAAAAAAAAACCCAAAATTTTTTTTTAAAAAAAAAAAATTTTTAAAAAAAAAAAAATTTTTAAAATTTTTTTCCCCCAAAATTTTAAAAAAAAAAAAAAAAACCCCCGGGGAAGGGGTTTTTTTTCCCCCCCCAAAAAGGGGGAAAAAAAAAAGGGGGGGGGTTTTTTTGGGGAAAATTTTGATTTTTAAAAAAACCTTAAATTTTTTTTTTTTAAAAAAAAATTTTTTAAAAAGGAAGGGGGGGGAATCTCCCATAAAAGGGGGGGGTTTTAAAAATTTTTTTTTTAAAAAAAAGGGGTTTCCCCTTTTTAAAAACCCCCCCAAAACCCGGAAAAAAAATTTAAATTTTTTTTTGGAAAACCCGGGGGGGGGGGGGGGGAAAAAAAAAAAAGGGGTTTTTTTTTTTTTTTTTAAAAAAAAAAGGGGGTTTTTTTAAACAAAAAAAGGGTTTTTAAAAGGTTTAAAAAAAATTTCTTTTTTCCAAAACCCCCTTTTTTTTTTTTTTTCCCCCCCCCCCCCCCCCCCAAAAAAAAAAAAAAATTTTTTTTTTTAATTTTTTTTAACCCCAAAACAAAAACCCCTTTTTTTTTCCCCCCAAACCCAAGTTTTTTTGGGGGGAAAAAAAAACCCCCGCCAAACCCCCCCCCCCCCCCCCCCAAACCAAAACCCCCCTTTTTTCCCCCTTTTCCCCCATTGTAAAAAAACCCCCCGGGGGCCCCCCCCCCCGGGGGGGGGCCCAAAAGCCCCCCAAACCCCTTTTGGGTTTCCTTTGCCCCCCAATTTAAAAAAAAAGGGGGTTTTTTTTTTTTTAAAAAAAGGCTAAAAAAAAAAAAAAACCCCCAAAAACCCCCAAAAAAAAAAAACCCCCCCAAGGAAAACTTGAGAAAAAAAGGGGGAAAGAAGGAAAAAGGTTGGACAAGGGGGGCTGGAGTGTGTTTCAGCCGCCGACATTAGTGGGGGGCCCTTTTAGTCCAGGCCTCATGAACTACCTGAGCACAAAGAGGGCTAATAGGGTAATAGATAGATAGATAAAAAGATAGAAAGATAGAAAGATAATAGATAGATAAAAAGGAAAAGCTACCCCCTCCCCACATGATTTTTTTTTGGGGGGGGGGGGGGGGGGGAGAAAAACAGCCCATTATTTGATATTCAGCCCCTTTTTTGGCCCCCGAAAAAAACTTTTTGATTTTTAAACTAAATAAAAAACAAAGATAAACAAACCCTTGCCCAAAAAGACCAATATCGACAAAGGGGAAACATTTAAAAGGGCAACAAATTAAACCCCTTTAATGACCTTTGTTTCAGTGGTTTGGGGTGTCATTTTCCCAAAGGGTTTAGGTCGGCTGGGCATGGACAAATTGTACAAGGGTTTTCTTTTTTCCCGTCCCCTTTAGGGGGTGCCGTTTTAAAAGCGGGAACTCCCACTAAAAAAAAACAACAAAAAAACACTATTTTGAAAAAGGGCCCTTCCTTCCTTCAAAAGTCCAAAAGATTTCAACAAAAAAACACTATTCAAACAACCCCTTTCCCTTTATTCAAAAGTCCAAGATTGTCAAAAAAAAAACACCCTTCGGGAAAAGGTTTCCCTTTCCTTTAATCAAAGCCAAGAAATTTTCGACAAAAAAAAAACCATTCTGAACAGGGCCCCCTTTTCCTTTATTCAATGTCCAGAGAGTGTCAACAAAAAAAAAACCATTCTGAACAGGTTCCCCCCCCCTTTTTCAATGTCCAGAGAGTGTCCCGACAAAAAAACACCATTCTGAACAGGTCCCCCTTCCCTTTATTCAATGTCCAGAGATTGTCAGACAAAAAAAAAAACCATTCGAACAGGTCCCCCTTTCCCTTTATTCAATGTCCAAGATTGCAACAAAAAAAAACCATTCCCGAACAGTCCCTTTTCCCTTTATTCAAGTTTCCCGAGATTGTCAGGCAAACCCCCCCCTCCACAACTGACCCCGCCCATGGCCGGCTCAAAACCCCAAACCCTCTGGGGGTCAAAAATGGGCCCCTAAAAAAAAAGAAAAAACTCCAATTCAAGAAAGTGGGGGCTTCCTATTCCCCAAATGCCGAGTAAAGCCAAAGAGAAAAACGAAATTTCTTCACCATTGATCTGCAAAGATGTAAAAACGTTTTTAAAGATTTCACTGTAAAATTCATACTCTTGAATTCCCCTTTTCCTATGCGCGACTTAGAGAGAGAGAAGAGAGAGAGGAAGAGAGAGAGAGAGAGAGAGAGAGAGAGAGAGAAAAGAGAGAGAGAGAGAGAAAAAAAACCAGACAGACAGCAGAGAGAGAGACAGAGAAAAGAGAGGCAAAGAGAGAGCCCGAGAGAGGGGAGACGGCAGACAGAAAGGGGTTTTCCCTGTGTGGGGGGGCCATTTTCACAAGGAATTGTCACCAAACCTTTAAACACCAAACTTGGCTTCTACTGATGGAAGGAAAGCCATGTAAAGAGCAAACACGCAGTAAACCTTTTACTGATGGACGGGAAAGCCACTGTAAACAGCAAAAACACCCCCCTTTAAAACCCTCTGTCGGTGTGCCTGCTCTTCTTCCCCTCTCTGTCTCTCAAACTCCAATGTATCAGACCCGGGGGTCAGGGGTGCCTGCTCTTCTTTCCCCTTTTTTCTCTCTCAAACCCCCCCTTTTTTTTCAACTTTTTTCCTGCCAGGGGGCCCCAAGGGGCGCCGTCTATCCCCCCCCCCCTCCCTCCACGTCGGGGGCCTTTTCGGCGGGGGCACCCCTAAGGGCCCCCCAAAACACCCAAAAGAAGGGGCACAGCTACTGCCTAGCTCCTATGGCCACAGGCGGCCATGCTATTGAATATCAGCCAACAAAGTCTTCTCAGGGGAACGATTATCTAGGTTTGCGAAGGGGAGGCAGCACCGGATTCTGAGCTTCCTCCGCCCTTTCCCGACCTCCCACACACACACACACAGCAGCACAAAGACGCACAGACAACAACAACAATGACAACAACACACAGCGCTCTCTTCCCTCCCCCTCCTGCCCCCCAGCCCTGCTGAACACAGGGCGGCGTCTCCGGGGTGGCAGTCAGGTCTCGGGTCTGGCAGGACCACACGCGTCACGGCAGCTCTCCCCCTCCTCTCCCCCCCCCACACTGCTCGCGCCTCGCCTCGTCCCCACACACAGACCCCCTATCGAGACCCCTGCCCGCAGTGTCCCCAAATGAGGGGGGGGGGGAAAAGGGCAGGGGGTGGGGTGTCCCGGCCCGCTGCCGGGGGTGGGGGTGGGGGGGAGGGAGGGGGGAGCGTGCGGCTTTTGCGCTTCTTGGAGTACGGGTTTTAGGTGAGGGTGAAGGTTCTTGAAGCAGCACAGCTGGTGGTCGTTGCGGCTGTACCATGGATGGTGTCCGCCTGCTCCAAAGTCTTGTGCGTGTCACGTGCGATCGATGCCTGACACACAGGGGGGAGTGTCATAATGAAAAATTGTTTTATATAGATAAAAAAAAATTAAAAAAAAACAATAAATAAGGGGATAGAGGCCTCCACACAGTTTGGGAGTCCCTAGTAATGAAAAAAAAAAAAAATGGGTGGTGGCAGGATGGTTTAAGACCCCTTGCCTGCCAATATGTAAATCGTGAAATTTCTGGGTTCGTACCCCAAACCTCGCCCTTTTTCCCAGTTTGACGAAAAAATCGAACTGAATGTCAAAGTCATTCGGATGAGACTCCCAAACCGAGGGCCCATGTGGGGAATGCACGCAGAACACTTTGCGCACACGGGTTAAAACCCCGTTCCACCTTTCGGAAGAGTAGGCCATCCCCTGTGCCAGTAGGAGGGAAAGACAAAATTATAACAAAAACCCGGCCCTGCACAAAAGGTGTCCGTGTTTAGACCCCATCCTGGGAAAAATCGGGAAATTGGAGCCCAGAGCGGCTCGGGGCTGTAGGGTTTTTGGCAACGTTCTGGTGGCTCCTGCGACGGTACTGGAACCATTCGTAATCGGTCAATGCCCTTCCAATGGATTCATTCCCGTGCCGAGGAGAGGGGGGGTCTGCGCGAGGGTAACAGCTTCCCCTCCATACATGCTTGCCCGGGTTTGCGCTCTAAACACTGGAGCGCAACTCCTAGCCCCTTCCAACTGATGAGTGCCTACTGCGGTGCATATATATATAAATTTTATATTTATAAAATATATATATATATAAAAAACATATATATATATATAATATATAAAATAATTTATATAAATTTTTAATAAATAATTACAAAAATAAAGGGGGATCGATCCCCCACCCACAGCATAAAGGTTGTAGGGAGTAAAGGGTAAGAAAAAATAATAAAAAGTAAAATAAAATTAGATAAATAAATCTTTAAAAAAAAATTAAAGGGAAAGGGGAAGGAAAAAGGAAGGAAGGAAGGAAGGAAGGAAAAAGGAAGGAAGGAAGGAAGGAAGGGGAAGGGGGGGGGGAACCAGGGGAAGAAAGGGAAAGGGGAAAAAGGCGGGAAAAGGAAGGAGGAAGGAAGGCGGAAGGAAGGCGGGGAGGAAAAGGGGGGGGAGGAAGGAGGCGGCGGGGGAGGAGGCAGGGGGAAAGGGGAGGGGGGAGAAGGAAGGAAGGAGGGGGGGAAAAAAAAGGGAAGGAAGGAAGGGGAAAAGTAGGGGGGAAAGGGAAAGGGGAAGGGAAGGAAAAAGATGGAAGGAGGAAATAGCAGGAAGGAAGGAAAGGGAAAGGGGAAGGGGAAGGGGAAAAGGAAGGGAAGGGGAAGGAAGGGGAAGGGGGAAGGCAGAAAAAGGCGGAAGCGGGGAGAAAATAGGCGGGAAAGGGGAAAAGGAAAAAGGAAGAAAAAAGGGAAGGGAAAGGGGAAGACGAATAGAAGACAGGAAGGAAGGGGAAAGGGGAAGGAAAAGGAAGGGGGGAAAAAAGGGGGAAGGGAAAGGGGAAGGAAGGGGAAAAGGGGGGGGGGGAAAGGGGAAAAGGGGGGAGGGGGGGAGGGAGGGGGGGAAGAAGGAAAAGGGGAAAAGGGAAGGAAGGAAGGGGAAGGAAAGGAAAGGAAAGGAAGGAAGGAAGGAAGGAAGGAAGGAAAAAAGGAAATGACCTTTTTTTTCAAAGAGGTCAAGAGGAAGTGGCCAGGCGGAACACCTTTCAGCACTTCTCTATCAGGTCATGGTACGCTCCTGAAACACAAGGACTCTGTGTTAGACACTTCAGTTTATGAACACACACGCACACCACCCGCGCACACACACCCCACACACACACACACACACACACACTCACACACACACAGCACTTTACAGGTCATGGTACATCTCCTGCAACAGGGGGACTATGGTGTTAAACACTGCCATCACAGTGTCACACACACAAAAGTAGAGAGAGAGAGAAAGGGGTAGGATAGAGTGGGTACAGATAAACTGGGGTTTGGACAGCAGAGAAAGGGGTAGGAAAGCGCAGGTACAGATAAACTGGATGGAACCAAAGGGAAAGGGGTAGGATAGCGCAGGTACAGAAAAAACCTGGGATGGACAGCAGGGAAAGGGGTAGGATAGCGCAGGTACAGATAAACTGGGATGGACAGCGGGAAAAGGGGGGGAGAAAAGCGCAGGTACAGATAAACTGGGGTGGACAGCAGGAAAGGGGTAGGACCTACCTGGGTACATTGCTCTCAAAGCTGACGTAGCTGCGTGAGGCTCCGGAGTGACAGGTTTTGTGATGTACGGCCCTGCAAGACACACAACACACACACACACCACACACACAACCACCACACACACACACACCACAGAGATGAGTGCTTATTCCTTTATCACACACACACACTCAAACACACACACACACACACACACACACACACACACACAGATGAGTGCTTATTCCATTATCACAACACACACACACTCAAACACACACACCACACACACACACACACCACACCACACACACACACACACACACACACACACACATTTTACTTCACATCATGTAATTGCCACCGAGTTAATTCAATTTTGATTTTTTTTCTTTTATTTCTATGAAATCTGAAATAACCCACTTTTGGGCTTTTTTCATGTCCAGCCCCTGTGTGATGCTGTTTATTCAATTCTGTCATCCGTTCCCACCAGCAAAATTTCAAAGAGGGGAACAATTTTTAACTTGTGTGCAAGACGTTTCTGCGTGCATTTGCACACAAGCCCTCACCCAAGACTCCTCTGTGAGTGTGAGTGGTGGTGTGTGTGGTGTGTGGTGTGTGTGTGGGGTGTGTGTGGTGTGTGTGTGGTGTGTGTGTGCGTTTTGTGTGTGCGTGTATTGTACATGTGGGGTGTGCGTGTGCTGTGTGTATTGATCACCTTTCATTGTCTGTGCATTGGTTTAACTCTCTATGTATATCACGGATCGATGTTACACAACTACGAACACAGCGGTAAGTAACTGGCATCAAGACAAGCAGCTTGCCCTTGCAGTAAAACCACACAACCCAACACAGCGTTGTGCCTTTCAGCCTACATCGTACTGGGAGGTCTTTGTTGTGGATGAACATGCGTTGCGCTGCTGTTAAGCCCCTGACCAATCAGGCCCCACATCCAACTTCGGTTATCTTTTAAGTCCCTTTTTAAAAAAAGGCAGGAGAATGGCCAAGAAAGGCAGAAAAATAACAAAAAGATGGGACAGGAAGAAAACAAACAAGGCAAAAAAGAGGGAAGCCCCCGCACACAAGGCAGAAACAAAGAGAGGGGATAGAAAAGAGGGAATTTTCCTAGGGCCCCCACAGGGGAGTATCATTTCTGACCAGACCCCCACCTCAGGCAGAATGCCGTTCATGGAGTAACCACACGGCTCAAACAGAAAGGGTCCGCAAAGTCCATGCCGAAATAATGTCCACAATGCCCGATTTCTGGGACACACACACAGGCACAGGCACACACACACACACACACACACTGCACACACACACACATGCCCGCACACACAGCCACCAACAAAACGCCCTGCAACACACACACACACACACACACACAAAAACACACACACCCACACACACATGCAACACACACACACAACACCAACACACCGCCACAACACAGACACACACACACACACCACCAGCGCACACACACCGTCAGGGCTGTAGCTTAAACACAGGCCACCCTCCCCCCTTCACTTGATGTCCAAACCCACAATAAACACTACACTCCAAGCATACCTATGGCTTTCTCCTTGTTAACACATGAAATGTCTGTTATCTCTGGGCCTTTAAAAATTGACATCATTTACCTCTGTGGCCTTAAAACAACAGACATTTAACTCAACAGACCTTTCTCTCTGTGACCTTAAATCAACAGACATTTAACCCAAAAAACATTTCTCTCTGTGGCCTTAAATCAACAGACATTTTAACTCACAGACCATTTACTCTGTTGGGCCCTTAAAAACATTTACCTCTGTGGCCTTAACAGACATTTCTCTCTGGGCCTTAACTCAAAAAGACATTTCTCTCTGTGGCCTTAACTCAACAGGCATTTACCTCTGTGGCCTTAACCAACAGACA